>VMBQ01001542.1:97841-182811 GCA_007657795.1 Dreissena rostriformis
AATAATAATAATAATAATAATAATAATAATAATAATAATAATAATAATAATAATAATAATAATATGTAAGTGTAAGTAGTTATTGTAAAAAATCTATCTTAATTTTTTGTTGACACAAATTTAAATGTACCGATACACCGTATGAGCGATTAATAATTGTATATGTTTAATGTTTATCGTTTCAAGAAGTTTGTCCTTTACACTACTTGTGAATATATACATAAAAGGTTTTAAACATATCCTTTATATTGTGATTGACACAGTTGTGTGTCTGTGTTGTGTCCATAGTCTCCCTTACTACCATGTACAAGACTGATAGTATAACCCCTTCACTTAATTTACTCTCAACCATCACAATCAACCATTATATAAAAATCCCAGCAAGATAACATATAGATAACGTTGCATCTATTAAAACACTTCAATTTAAAATCGTATGCAATATAATATGAAGAATACGCACTCGATGAATATTCAATTAAGAGTGCCAATCATCAAGTGATCGGTTCAATGCCCACTGAGTACATAATCCGATTTATTCTCAACAATTAACAATAAATGTCAAGTAAATTTCACGTTTGAAATTTTTTAAGACATACTTGTGTCATATAAATTCTAGTCAAGTGAAAATGGTTTGTTTTTTCAAACTATATATAATGTGTGTACTTCACTATTCCCACTTTTTATGTGTAAACTGTGCCGATTGTGTGACCCACTTTAACCGCAATACATAAAAGGGAATATGTTTAAACTGTTAAAGGGAAAATCTGGTTACTTAAGCCCTTGTCACGTATAACACGCATTTTTAAAATTATTATAATTTCATTTTTTTTTCAAGTCAGATTTGGTGAATGTGCGGCTAATACCATCTTGACTTGCCCATACATAAAGAAAAAATTATGACCAAGAGTCTAGTGAATATATCAAATGAGTTGTGTTCTAGGAAAACGGGTCTTCATGATTGCCGTCTAAGAATGAACTATATAATACATTTGATAGATTTGAGCCTCGCTCCGGGAAAACGGGGCTTTTGGCATGTGCACAATTTGTCGTCCCAGATTAGCCTGTGCAGCCCGCACAGGCTAATAAGGGACGACACTTTCCGCATAAATTGGATTTTCGCTAAGAAGAGACTTCCTTTTAACCAAAAATACCATCAAAGCGGAAAGTGGCTTTCCTGATTAGCCTGTACGAACTGAACAGGCTTATCTGGGACGACACATTTTGTACATGCATAAAACCCCGTTTTCCCGGAATGATTCTCAAATCTATCAAATGTATTATATAGCTCATTCTACGACAGCAGTTATTAGAAAGTATTAATAACATATCTAAAATCATCAGGCACAAACAGTTAAAACTGCAATTAAGATCTCGAATCTTTGCAGATTTCGTTGAGATTGAGTGCAGTCTATCTAGATGTAATATTTCCGTCGAAATCAAATCATGAAACAAAATATGGAGGAAATTCTGCGGCATCATACAATAAAATCTTGAAGGGGAGTCGGTCTGAAAATTGCAAAGTCTTATCAAATTTGTATTTACGCACAAGGAATAGGAAAACACAGGGAATTTGATAAAAAAAACATTGAGATTAACAATAAATTAATAAATTAATAAAAAAACACACACACACAACCCAGTAATTATGGATACTTCAATATTCACGCATAGATTTACGTCAATTCTTTCTTTGACAACAAAATATTATTTTTACATAGAAGCTCATTATCAAAGTTTTAGCATATTGTTTATGAAGCATTTTGCATGCTAGTATTCAAATATCACATCCATATCCTCATAAAACATTTGAGCCTTGCTCTGGGAACACGGGGCTTAATGCATGTGCGTAAAGTGTCGTCCCAGATTAGCCTGTGCAGTCAGCTAATCATGGCGACACTTTCCGCATGGACTGGAGTTTCTTTTACACGAATAATTCCATAAAAGCTGAACGTGTCGTCCTGCAGACTGCTCAGGCTTATCTTTACCCATATGCATTAAGACCCATTTTCCCAAAGCGCGGCTCATTTATATCTCTCAGTTGGGATATAGGAAGTTAAACAATTTCCATTTAAACAACAATGCCCGGGGGATTCAGAATAAGAATGTAGCATCGTATCTAGAGAGTTTGTTCACATCATGATCCATGACGTGTGTCAATAACATATAACCAAGCTAAAAAAGTATATTAGACGTCATGATTTTTACATTTGGTCTATGTCATGGATAACAATTGCATAAAAATGTATGGGGAAACATAATATAGTTTGCCAAACATAGCATTGAGCTAGACATAAGAATTACAAAAAGCTAATGGTTTATCCAAATTAAAGTTACATGTTCAACAGTTTGGTATAATGACGATTTTAAAATACAATTTTCGCATTCGTATTCCGAAGTCCGGGTTTCCTATGCTATCGATATATTATGCTTCTTCTTATAAGGTTCTTGTTTTAAGTTGTTACACTATTAAAGTTGATGCGACAGTTTTCCTTATCGCATACAAGTTATCCATAAACAAAACGGACACATTTCCTAATGTATGAGGAAATTCTCGAAAATATCGAGTGCCAGATATTTCTTCATAAACGCCATATATAACTCAACGTCCGGTTAAATGATGTCCATCCCATATAGTTATAATAAACGTAAAACACGGACATGACGTTAATAACGTGATTATCCCTAATAAACGTAAATTGAGACCCGCATTTTAGACTGATCCGCGCGGAACCCTAGCAATATTTACGACTATTTATAGCGGTGTGACCCCATAATCACCGCCGGTTCGCACACTGTAACATATTTTCGCGACAGGGATCCCTTTTCTGGGACCGGATCCTAATTAGAAACAGTGAGACTACGGATTAATTTCGGGCTTTGCGCAGCGGATTCTAAACGGTTTATCCCATAGAAACGTCGGGTTCGTTTTCTTGAAATCTCAAAATATTGTTTATAGCACAACTGTTTGTTTTAATTTACATTTATAATTTGACAATTTCATCATTTTTTTTTCCGGCGGTGGAAACCAATTTCGCCATTTCCATGATTCTGCCAGAAAGATATTCTATAAAGTATATAGTTAGTTTAACAACGTAACGCAAATTATTGTTATTAAAAAGAAACTCAATTTAAATTAAAAACGTTTAAAGATATATTTACTTAAAATAGATTTCTAAAAAAATATATAATTGATATAGAGTGAATTATATATTCATATGTAATATTCTTTCGACTAATTTTTATACGTTTACAATAACTTTTAACAGCGAACATAGCATATATCATGATATTTACTTACAAACTAATATGTGTGTATAGGTTCACTAAATAAACCGTTTGAAAACAAATTGCGTTTTTTTATTTCCGCTCCGTACAGTCTGTAATCAGTATTTATTACAAACAACACTGATATAATTTGCACATAGAAATTAAATAACCAGAGGTAAGGTAGTCAACAAACATAAGGCATGGTAACAGAGAAATCACACACACCTAGTACAAATCTGAATAAAATGTTTATTCGATATAGATACACATCAATATTTCGGAATACACTGTTTTATATGTGCGGGTATTTTCAAACACTAATTTAAGTTATTAAAAAAAAAACACACACACACATTTTAATATTTTTAAACACTACTTTCACTGAGTTACAAAACATAATTGTCTAAAATTTCCAGGCGTGTGTCGAGCTTAAATATACGACATTTAATCGAAAGTAAATGCACGTTTCACAGTTTCACAGAGTAAACATATGACGCACGTGCGGTAACGGCAACAAGGTTCAGTCGGTGCGAGGGTACATATCTCGAATTAGCCTAGATCGGATGACGGTTGTCCTTTATGGTAACCTTTGAACCATGCAGACATAATTCATAAAAACAGGTCTCCCCTTATATCAGATTGAATCTCGCGGTTACAAGAGCAAGAGAGTTTGCGAACGTATAATTCTGCGTTTAGAAAAAGGCAGGCAAAACGCAACAATCTTTGGCATTTTGATAATAACTTGGCCTTTCAGACCTGTGTTTTCTTGCATGCACATACTTGATTTATGCATCGTTTTTACTCTATGTTTGTTTTAGCTATGGGGAATTGGGACATTAAACTTGTACGATTAGTAGTTCGTTATTTGGTTGAAGTTAATTCATGTGATTACAATTGCGGTGATAATAATTATTGTGATGATAATAAGGGTGATAATAAGTATTATTTCTATTTTTATTTGTGATGTTTATAGTTAGGAAGACGATTACTGTGATCATTATGCTGATGATAATGATAGTGAAGATAATGGGGATGATGATAACTATTGTCATGATAATGATGATGATTTGAACGTGGGAGAGATAGCATCGAAGATGATGATATGATTAATAAGCATGAAGGCGAAGAGGATGGTTATTGTCGTGGCAGTGATGGTTGTAATTTTAATGAAATGGATTTAATGTGTGAATGCACAGAAATATTGCAGCGAAACCACGATCTATATTTCTGATCACGATCGTCATTTTCACATTTCTTATCGTTTTCACCGCCTCAATCTTATGGTTGGTTGGTTCATATTTTATCAGTCATTGTGTCTTTAGTTCGCAAATGTTATTTCCGGGCAGCACATTTTCCCACCGACTGTTTTTATACGCGATGCACGTTGCGCGAACTTATGAGCCCCACTGTTGTTTTTAGAAACAAGGGACAATAGCTGATTGTTGGGCGCGACTCCGCGACGTATTCCTCGGGAATACGGTGTTATTGTTTAATTGTTTTGAAGCGATGCTGGTACAACATGAATCTTGGACATAATGGCGGAGGATGGGGAAAATATGTGGACAATAATTTCTTTCATCTGTAAAAAATATTATCTTGCAAATGCTTGTGTCGATAAACTATACATCAGTAAGGGACGTTTATTCGATCAGGCTATTTCGAGAAACCAAACAAGACTAACGGTATATGCGACAGATCTCATACACTGTTTTATTAGATATGCATGTAGAATTGCGGTGTCCATCCCATTACTACAAATAATACAATGCAAATAAAGATGCTACAAAAAGCATGAAAAATATATGGTATATAGAGTCATTTATGAACTCGTTTTATGGCTATTCCAAGGCATATGATCAACTGGAATGCTAGTATTTTTAATGATAATGTTATCTTATTCGATAATCCAAGTTTGTGAACGGTTTTCCGCAAGATTAACCTAAACGTTTCAAACAAAATCTGCGGCAACATTGCGTTTTGATTCGATTAGTTTTTTTTAAAACTCATATATGTTTTAGATTCAAATAGTTTAACAGAGCCAAGACTTAACCGTACTCGAATACCTCCTTTTTATCGTGAAATTTAAGAATCATACACATGGTACCAGCTGGTATTCTTAACAAAAAAAGTTTGTTGGCCGACAAATAACGGCAACTCGAAATTATTTTATAACTTTGCATACGTTAAAAAGGTAATAAATATTGTGTTGTCTTGAGCTAGCAAACGACTTAAACGTTTAAGAAGCTTTTAATCGTTCCCGACTGGATTTTAAACCGTTTTTTTAGTTAACTGCATTTCGCGAATTTGGAATGTTCACAGTATAAAAAGAAGGAAAAAAGAAGAAACCAATTTTCGTCCAGACCCGATTCGCGGAATGTTCCTAGGAGACAGCTACGCGCCGGGATGTGTAAATAGCGGCTCTCTGGTTGTCGGACCCGGGAGTTATCAGGCACCCGGGCTTGCCAGATGGCCCGGCGTTGTGTTACTAAATACCGCGGCCGACGATAGCGAACCGTGTTCACAAGACCTACGTGCGACTGCAAACTGTTGTTCAGCGTATATACGAATATAATTGTTGCTGTTCATGTGTATATTTTGCAGTCGCAAATAATGTCTGATTCATTGTTCTTATTACAGACATGCATATGTTTTGTCGCAATATATACCAAATAATGCCATTTTTGTATGAAGTTAAATTGCAGAAAAGTAATAAATAAATTAATCGTTTTAGCCAAAAGGCGCAATGCTCATTATTTCCTTTTTTCTTTAAACAAATAATCACATAATTAAAATTTTGGTTGATTTGTAAGATTTTAAGTTGCGTAATATTATTATACCATTTTTTAATTCCATTTGTCCACAAATACAAAGTTATCCACCGTAAAAAAATAAATCCAAAAGATCAACAAACGTGAGGAATGGTAAACGTTCCATTTACTATAAGCGACACGACTAAACCATCTACCAACACGGACACATTATTCCAAGTGTCTCGTTAGAACATAATTCGGCGTTTCAGCTAACCCTCTTACTAAAATAGAATTTAAAGTATTCATCTTAAGTCTAAAGTACTCACAATAGGTCCGCCGTATCAATTGCACATATCTATTTATCAGCTTACCTTTCTAAATCTAATCTCCCGGTAAGAGCGCTATTAAGAGTGGCACTTAGAGGAAATAGCAACAGATCAATTGTTTTAACTCGTGCATCCCGGGGCTATAGAACACCACAACTGCACGTGCAAGGGATGCACGTGCGATATGACGTCATTATTTTATATTTGTGTGTTTGATTTTGCGATATTTGTTTTAGAATTCTTCTTGTAATCGTATTTTTGTATGTATTCATGGTTATTTTGTGGGTTTTTTTTCGGCTAGTTTGAAGTATTTATCAAACTTAATATCGTTCCTGGATTTATTTCGCAATTTCGATTTAGTTAATTTGTTAAATTCCTTTTTTTTTTCGATATAACAACTACAGAAAACGCACAGATTATTCTTGATAATATAATTCTAGCGTAACTCCTAAATAAACACGAAGTTTTTCTACAGAATATCACGAAGATTGTTTATAACAAATAACAAATGGGGAAGTTTTCTTATTTCAAGTGTACATGCATATCCGTTAGAGGAAATTGAATTGAACCACCGGACTTAAACTTTTAATTAAAGCGGAGAGTTAACTGTTACTATTATTAAATAATAATTACCTTTATCGAGCAAATGCTCGTCCGATGTTTCCTCTTTTATAGTATGAGCTGGTTGAATGTTTGGCTGTTGGTTGGAACCCATCCCCGTCCCGTCATCCATTCCATGAGAGGACTGCCCGTGGGTCATGGGATGGGGTGGCCCGTGGATATCCTCTTGCTCGGACCCGGGCGTGTGGACTCTGGTGCGAGAGTCGTACCCCTCGTGTTTGGGTGACATGGAGGCGATGTGCGTAGGCAGATGCATCCCCGTGGAGGCGTGCATTCCTGACGTATGTGACGACATCGAAGAAACGCTGGGGCTGCACGTCAGGTTTGTATACGTCGGCTGCATGGAAGGTGACGAATTGTTGTTGCTATAGAGACACGAATTTCCCCCGAGGTTGCCTGGCGGCGCCCCACTCCCCCCTCCCATCATTGGCGACATCGGCTGTCCGATCTGGTCTGCGAGTCGCGAGGTATCGTATCCATAGTAACCTCCTCCATTGTTCATATGGAAACTATTAAAATCCATTCCATAATGCGCCGCTTGCTGCTGCTGCTCGGTCCAAGTCAAGATGTCCTTAACTAAGAACGGTGTTGAACAACTGTGATTCGAATACATAGTGCTTGCAAAGAGATGCGAATCTTGAAAATCTCAGAAAATGCCTATATCTCTACTACATAACCGAGAGCGTATATAACTTTGAAGATTTGCAAAAGTGGTAACCACTTAAGACTTAAGCAACGTCGTTTGTGTGAAACTCATAAATTGTTAGTGTTTATACATAAGAAAAGAGTGGTGTTTAAACCATCACGCACAATCTGCTCAGCCAATTCCGTTCAACCAGGAACTATGTTTAACTCCGCCTCACGTCCAATCGCAACGTCCAAATCAAAACGCAGGGCGTTGCTTAGCGGCGAAACCTGGGAGCGTAGAAGCAGCGCGAATATCTCGCAAAGCTATTGAAATGGCGTACCATGTTTACATATTCTTTGTCAAAAATGTGATTTTAAATTAAGTATTTGCTAAAAGTCCACTTAGGGTTTTTAAGAAGAACTGCACACGCGTTGAGAAAGAGACATTTTCGACGATTCAGACACTTCAAACTAACGGAACTTTGTAGTTTAAATGTTTTCAAATGTCTTACCAGGATGTCTTAAACCAGCGTGTTTTGTAAGTGTTTATTTGCTTGCGGAAGAACTTAAAACGAGTCTTTTATTTCGCTCGATTGGCTCTTTTGTTTGCATTGTTTTAACAATATTAAGTTAAATAAACGGTTAAACAGAAACAATCCGGACGAGTTTCAGACTGATAAAAAATTACATTAGAGTAACCAGTGATTTCCACTTTGCTTAGTAAAAAAATAATATATATATATATACGTGTGTGTATATATATATATATATATATATATATATATATATATNTAAGTTTTTGTTTGCAGAAATAATAAATTTATATTAAATATTAATATTTATTAACATTTTGGTGTAAAATAATATTTGAATTAAATTTATGTTACTTGATCACATGGTGTTATGACAAATACAATATAAAAATAACAATTTTAAATGTCTTTAAATGAACAATTTTTTAATTTTCGAATGTAGCTTTTATAAATTGTGTTTTCATGTGTTATTGTGTGTTCTTTTTTCTTACTCTATAACCGCTGAAACAACAATAATGTATGTATATTTAAGCACGAATAACTATAATATACAATGTACAACATTCGCGAAGCTAAAACGGAATTTCAATATAGCGCAAAATAAGCCACATGCGTGTTTCAAGAACAAAATAGTCAATTAACATCATCTACAAACACAATATGTAACTCTTTAAAAACAAAAGTGTTCGACTTAAAGGATACGAATGTCATCCATCAATGCATACAATGGTTAACATGCCCCGAACACACATTCATTTGCCAGTGGTCAAAGTCATTTGAGCCTTTCTCTGTTAAAAGGTTTTTTATTCATGTGCGTAAAATGCCGTCCCAGATAAGCATGTGCAGACCGCACAGGCTAGTCAGGGACGACACTCTCCGCCCAAAGTGGATTTTCGTCAAAGAGAGTCTTTATTTTAAAGAAAAATACAATGAACGCGGAAAGTATCGTCCCTGATTAGCCTGTGCGGATTGTGCAGGATAATCTGGGACGACATTTTACGTACATGTACATGCATTCAGACCTCTTTTCACAGAGCGAGGCTCATCTGAATCCCCTGTCGTGGCGTGTTTCTGTATTTGATGTAAACCACGTCCAAGAAAAATGGTTTCTGTTCTGACCTGAAACCTTTTCATGTACCGCCATCCTGGCTTATCAGGGGCGCGCGCTCATATTTATTCTAATGATAGAACATATTAATTCCACGTCGAAAGCCGATAAGAATGGCTATTGTTTATAGTTTACCATTCTCTGCTTTGAACGGAGTTGGAAAGGACCAAACTTTGATTTTGTTTCTTCACCGGAGAGATGTATCCTCGTCAAAGAAACCGAGTACTGCATTGAACAGAAACTACGTCAATGTAAAACAAATTTAGTTACGCACGTTAACCCTTTGCATGCTGGGAAATTTGTCGTCTGCTAAAATGTCGTCTGCTGAATTTCTAAAATTAGCATTTTCTTTGATTTTTTTTTAAATAATACTATCAGAATAGCAAACAGTTTGGATCCTGATGAGACGCCACGTTCTGTGGCGTCTCATCTGGATCCAAACTGTTTGCAAAGGCCTTCAAAATCCGGTTCCAGCGCTCAAAGGGTTAAACTTTGTGCGTTCAGGTTAAAGAACAAAGTTGTGGTAGGTACACAGGGGCATAGAGGTTTATGAAACTGATTTACTATTTAACACATTTCGGTAACACATTCTGGTTAATATTTTTTGTACATGATATTATCAACACAAAGGTATTATGTAACAAAACAACATTGGATTATTAAATTGTTGCCAGTGTATTAACAACGTTAATTGTTCTTCATATACAAGAAGAATATTATTATTGCTTTAATGTACTTGACCAACACATATCTCCAGAAAACTAAAAAGGAAATCATATTATATATTAGACGCGCTCTGATAAAAGAATGTTTAATGCATGTGCGTAAAGTGTCGTCCCATATTAGCCTGTGCATTCCGCACGGGCTAATCAGGGACGACACTTTCCACTTTTATTGTATTTTTCGTACAAAGGAAGACTGTTCTTGACGAAAATCCAGTTTAGGCGGAATGTGTCATCTCTGATTAGCCTTAGCGGACTACACAGGCTAATCTGGAACGACACTTTTCGCACGCGCATTAAACCCCTTTTCTCAGAGCGCAACTCAAATAAATACAAGTTTGTCAGCTTAAAAAAGTATTTCTAACGCGCGCGCTTGCGTTTGTGGGAGGGCGACAAAATATTATAGATTATAGTACAGTAAACTATCAGTGAAAAACAGGAAAAAGACTCATTGTTGTTTGTTACATCTTAAGGAGACCGGCGGAAAACAGAGACACTTCAGATGTTCCCCATTAAAAGTGTACTACAGATACTTGTTGAACTACTTCAATGTTCAAAAGCCCCATTTTTGTCACAGTTCGTGAGAATTGACAATTGTCTAATTAAACTTCTTTTTGTTTTTATTTACTGGTAGTTCTTTTTTATCGCTGAGATAATTTTACTCTTTTTAAGCCAAATATATCAAGAGCCTGTTTTTTACACATATATTCTCGAAAACTACATCTCAGGCAACAAACTAGTGAATGGAAACAAGACATGTTTATTTTTGCATGTTATTTATAATAACAGCGATTAAAAGGTCAAATACTACTAATTATAATAATAATTGATGATCCAAACTTATCGAATCGTACCAGTTGTTTTTTACTTGTATGTGACCAAAATTAAACAAAATAAAAAACGCATTGTAGGTTGAATCGTTGCAAAAATATGAGCCTCGTTCTGGAAAAACTGGGCTAAATGCATATGCATACAGGCTAATCACGGACGACACTTTCCGCCTAGACTGGATTTTCGTTTAGAAGAGATTTAATTTAAACGAAAAATGCCATCAAAGCAGAAAGAGTCGTCCCTGATTAGCTTGTTAGGACTTCACATGTTAATATGTGATGAAACTACGCACATACATTAAGCCCGGTTTTCACAGAACGAAGCTGATAGTGTGGTCGTTTACGTATGCTAATCATGAATAATTCGACAAAACTGAATTTGGTGGCTTTAAGGGCATGTTCTTATTCTTTGTTCAAACACTCTTTTAATGATCTAATTAATTTTTATTAAGACTGTTAGCGTCGACGGTCTAAAATAGTGAAATAGCGCGAGATTGTATCGCCTGACCTACTTTGTACTTAAAAAAAAACACACTCGATAGTAATTCACAGAACATTCCGATTATAATTAACGAATCTTAAGTGTTTTGCCCATTTCAATGGAATTTTGTTTTTGTATTGTATTCGGTAAGGTGTCTATTGGAAACATTTTTCTGCAATTCATCCTCTGCGAAATGGATATTTGTACATGGAACTTAGAAAAAGGAAGACTTGCTGTTGTTACAATCATGATCTATATAACACTTATTGTGACTTTCAGTTCCACTTGAGTTAAACTGAAGCCATCAAAATCACACTTGATAACATTCAAGGTCACGGTCATGATTCAATATCTTCAAGATTTTTTTCCCAGTTAAAACTCAGATGTGACAGATGTTTCAATTGAAACAAGTGTTTGTACTTAAATACTTATTATGGATCTCTAGTATCAAAGTTTACATGTATATATGTATATATGATGTATTATTATTTAAGTGTATTTCGAGTTCAAGTCTTCGCCGATTACTTTCGTAGTACTTATACTAATTTTACTAGTAGTTTCTTACACTCAAATATGTGGGGTAAAACAATTGAGTATGGTTTGTTTCAATGGGAAATCGATCATAACACTAAGATGAAATAGAACTTACTAGATTGCATAACTATGATGATGCTAACCATGACAACGTCGATACTGATGATAGCGATGTTGCTACTAAAGAAGTGTTGATACTGCTGATTATAATTGTGATATTGATAATTTTGGTGATGATGATTAGGGTTATAATGATGACGATGCCGCTGCTGCTGATGCTGACGACAACGATAGTGATGATGTTAAAGTTGATGATAATAATTTATCAAATGTTAATGTATGGGCGACGAAAGGGACGATGCTAACTAGTATATTGTAATGCAAAATATGCTTAAATTAAAGCGTATTGGTTGTTGATGGTTTAAGCGTTAAATATTATTTCTTTGGTGATGTCAAACCGTACATCCTATCTTACTACATCGCTACCGGATACGGTGTCATAGTGCTCCTATATCTGGTAGGAGACGGCGTCTAAGTCAACATTAAATCACCGAATACCGCAGCTTGGTCGCTCCGGATAATTAGTTGGAAATGCGTCAGGCCCTGGTACGCAAATAAGCAAACAAGCGCACAAAGTAACAAAGACCTTTGTTTTAATCATCGCCTAATTTGTATTTCGCAGTGTCGTAAACGGAAATCCGTTCAACGAAACCGGATTGCCTATACTGCTGACTAGATTTTCAAATGGGATCAATGTACAATGGACTTAGTCCTGAATTCAGGGAATATTTGGAGAACAATCGAGCTCTTGAGCGGAGGTTCGGGGTTTAATTGTTTCGTTTCCGAAACTTATGATCCGGGACCTTTCAGTTTAACCTGCGAGCTGTCATACTTAGGGTTATGATTATCCTCCGATGTGTAAGGAAGGGTAAACAGATATGTGTGTGAATAGTCCAATATATAGCGAAGGATTGCATCACTGATTGATGACTGATACGGCTACTCCCTTTTTATCTTTTTTTTTTGCACTTCAAATTGCGATAATAATATTTCGGTCTATAACAGAATTTAGCTTAAAGAGACACTTTAACCGTTTCGGACTGAAAAATATTGTGTTTCTAAATCGAAATTGCCATTTATTTCCAATATTTGTTTTGGTTAAAACAACGATGTTCATTGAATTTTCACAGAAAAAAATACAGACAAATCGTTGATTAAAAAATTCGTTATAATAAAAGTTCACAAGAAATAAAATCAGAAATCCAATTCATTAGAAGTTGATCTTTAAAAAATACTATTCGTATTTTACTTTTCGAAAACCATTGATTTGCAGTAGACATGTATAATATTGGGAAATCCCCAATATTCTATTCACATGTGATCATTCGAAACACAGAGAAAATATTCTTTTTCTTAAAAATGCGATTTAAAGTTTTTATATCGGAGTAGCGCTGGGAATAAATTTGTCGTTAAAATTGAATTATTTTACTGATGCATGGTTATTTTTTTATTTTATTAAAATTTCCTTTGTTGTAATTTATGAGTTTTTTGAAGTATGATAAAAATGGAATGTAGACAAAATCGTATATAATCACTTTTAAACTTAAAAGCATTTGCATGAACAACTCCTAAGGTCAAACAATTAACGAAAAGCTGTTGTTGTTGTCTTTGTTTTGCTCGCCATTAGATATGCCCTAGTTAGAAATTGCTTAAACGTAGGTATATGGACCACGTCATGCGAAAATGGGTCTTATACCATATACGGCCAGCGTAGCTCCAGACCAGCCGCAATCTGATCTGGATTTACCATGTATGCTAATGAGACCACGAAACCATGACTTTATAGCGGACATCGTAGCTCCTGACCAGGCTGTGCGACTGCGCAGGCTGAACTAGAGCTACGCAGGACGCATATGGCATAATACCCATGTCCGCATGACGCGGGTCATATAATATCACTCTAAGCATGTCTTGCAATCAAACTTGCATAGCTGTCGCAACGTTATGATACATTTACGTTAATGTTTTAAACTTCCGCTTTTGGAAAAAATGTTTGTCAATCCACTGCAGCATGCTTCGTAAAAATAAAGCGACATAAAAGAAGGAATCGGGATTTTGTATTGAACTGTTCTGTTCACTGTCTACCCCCTTTTAAACCTTGTCAAAAATGTGGCACACGCCAATATCCGTTTTTTTTTCTTGGAGAAAGTCTTTAGCATGTAAGCTATTTATACGTGCATACTATTTATCCGGTTTAGCTTTAAAATCATGACCATGCAGCTTAAAGGATCTATGCATTTCTTAGTAAGGTATTATGAACACATGTATACTATACGTCTGTCCACGTTAATGGTACAATTTGTAAATATAACAAAAAGACCGACAGACAAACAAAAAGATGGGTGGGGTAGGAAAAACGCAGTATACCGCTAAGCTAAAATATAGCGCATTGATACATTGTGAAATAGCAATGTAATTCTTTATAAGCCTACAAGCTTGTTAGAGAATAATATGTGTTATTTGTGCATATAATTTTATTATAATACAATGAATTCTTGTTGTATGATTTTTACAATTTCTTTATATTCATAGTAATCATAAGTTGTGTTTGTATGTTTCTCTGAAAATATAAACTCATATCTGTGCTGCTAACACATAATCTTGTGTACGGTATGGAGCAGGATGCTCTCGAACCACACACGCCTATTAACGAGGAAAATAAAATATATTGAACGAAAAGAGGGAAGGGGAATAAAAGGAGCACAAATTAGCAGGCGGACCTATAGTCTACGATGTTTCAAAGGGCGTGGACGTTGACTGAACAATGTAAGCAAACGTGTTGCATTTTCCAGATTGCCCGTGCCGAAGAGATACGGGTTGCCCCGGCACGAGACATCGTGGCTACAGCGCGTATCACTACAATATACACTGTTAGCTGCGCCAGACTGGTTAGCCGAAAACCAGACGGGGCTTAAATAAACACACCATGCGCAAAAATGCATTAGATGGGAATAAATAATAGAGCTGTCAGGGTAGCACAATTACTGTAGATAAATATGTCATTCCTTCGCTCCGTATACCGTATATCACTGGGTACCACACGTAACTAACAACTCGTTCAGATTTCCCTGCGTAAATATAATCCCTGACGCGTATTGATACGACTTATCGTAAAGCGGAGGGAACTATTTTTCGTATAACACAGGGTACCACACGTTACTAACAACGCTTTCAGCTTTCCCTGCGAAAATATATTCCCCGACGCGTATTGATACAAATAATCTTAAACCAGAGGGAACTATCTTTCGTAGCCATTCGAAAAGTCTTTAAAAATGTTATTGAATAAGAAAGTAGTTCTGATGTCCACGCCTTATTCTTCTCCCCATTATATTTTTCTTCTAACGTTGTTTTACCTCACATTGGTTGTTATTCTTCTTCCTCCACTTCCCACCTCCACCACCTCATCCTAGTCCCCTTTCTTTGCGGTCTTACAACTCATCATTGTTCAAATTTGATCTTTTGGTTCCTTAAAATGCTTTTGTTAGTATCACAACGAGATAAAATAAAATAAACAGTGTCACTAATTCAATAAATCAAGGGATGGAACTTTCATTTTGATATGATTTTCGGGATAGTCATACTGAAATAAGCCGCGCTCTGGGAAAACAGGGCTTAGTGCATGTGCAGTCCGCACAGGCTAATTAGGTACGACACTTTCAGCCTAAAAAGGGATTTTCGCTAAGAAGAGAATTCCTTTAATGAAAAATACCCTTTAAGCTGAAAGAGTCGTCCCTTATTAGAGTGTGCGGACTGCACAGGCTAATATGGGACGACATTTTACGCATATGCATTTAGCCCCGTTTTCTCAAAGCGCGGCTAAAATTTATTTCTGTTTCAAGACACAGGGTATGCTTTCGTAATGAAACATCGTATCGTTGATGAAATTGTTGTTGTAAGATATCGAGCACGTGCTTAATGACTAACGTCCGGACTTGAACACCGGAGGTCCGGAACTGAATGTCCGGAAATGATATCAATCTGTGACAATACGGTCAGGTCATTTCGGTGATTTTGGGAGTAAATTATCTCCCTGTTTAGTTCGAAATACTAGTTGTTAATAATGAAGTTGCTAAATGATACACACAATTCGTGAGCATTCTTGGATTTCATATATTTACAACTTTTTAATTGGAATTTCTAAAACATGGAAATATGTTACACCGCTAATCATATACACTTTTAAATGGAAGTTGCCACGTGCAAGGCGTTAACATAAACATACTTACAAGTGCAAGTATGAGAAACAATTAATCTTGTATTTGCTACATGATATCTGTAAAAATGGAACTGAAAAAAGTACTCGAAAAAGAAAACAAGTACAAAAAGTCGTATTTACTAGATAAATTGTTTTATTTCCGAAAACAATTGTGTTACACTCGACACTATAAGTTTGTTATTAACTTAGCTAATACTTGCATAAATACAATAAAAAAAACTTTTAGCAAATATACACAAAAAGAACCTAAAGCTGCACTAAAAGCACAAAAAGCTTATTATACCAAGCGTTTATTTATGGCAAGGGTTCAGGTCCCAAACAATAAGGAACAATTGTGTGTGTGTGTGTTTTTTTTGTTTGTTTTTTTTTTAGTATTTGTTGCTAATGAACGAGAACGAGAGAGGTCGCCGTGGCGTAGTGGATATGGTGTCCGCCTAGCGACCAGGAGGTCACGGGTTCGATCCCCACTGTGGGAGCGTTCTTTAGACACCCCAACAGACACCAAGTACAGGTTCTAGTCACAGGAAACGGACTCGAGAGTGGTTCCATAAGCCTTAGGATCTCGATGCAATCGAGCTAAAATAAATAGGTTTAAATTAAATGATTGAGTATCAACCACATATTGTCTTAAGAGCATTAGAGACATAGCATCCTATATTTTAACATTCAAAATTTTCAAATCATCGTCGTGGAATTCAGGAAAAAAACGAAATAAGGTTGTAAAATGACAAAGCTTGGTTGTGAATGTCTAACTGACACACAATACAGTAGTACAAGTTTAATTATTTCGCAAGTAATGCATTCCTATGGATGAGTTTAAAGTTCCAATTTCTTGGTATTTGGTTGATAAACCGGTTAATACCACGTTTAAACGAAACAATTATTAAAACAGAATGCTCAAACATGCCCAACGTGTGTATTATTAAGATACTAGATAAATCGCTCAACTATCAACAAGCAACTTAATTCTAAACGAAGGTGATTGTTACGGACTATCGCCATGCCTTTGTCAAAATGTGCGTTGTAAATGAAAACATGGTTCAATTAATGTCGCGCGACCCCGGCAAATCACCGGGCTCTGGAAGATATGATTGAAGTCTTTAAGGCTCTCGCTATTGCCTATCATATTTCGAAGATATTTTTCACATTAAATGTTCATTAAGTGCTTTGTAAATCAAGCGAGTGATTTCCCTCTGATTTTCATGCACCTATTATCTACTTCAAAGCGGTTTTATTGGGCGATGCGGGGATGGGAAGCGCTATGCAGACAGAAAGTCACTGTGGTCGAAATGAAATAGCGTTCATCATGTTTTATTAAAAAGAAATTCAACAACTGCGTCGGATCTACCATCGTGATTTCATCCTTATCATCATCATCATCATCATCATCATCATCATCATCATCATCCGCATCACCATCTTGGTCGTTGTCGTCATCATCCTAATCATCATCATCATCACCATCATCATCATCAACATCGTCATCAACAACAACAACAACATCATCATCATCATCACCATCATCAGCATCCCCACCACCACCACCACCACCGCCGCCGCCACCACCACCACCACCACCACCTTTTTCTTAATTACCATAATCATAAATATCAGTTTCAATATCTTCATCATAATCAGAAAATTCTGATTGTTATACTGTATTTTGTGACGTTGGAATAATACATCAAATTTAGAATGGGCATCATTTTGATTATTTTCTCATACAAATTTCATGTTTTTATAATAAGCACTTTTCCATAAAATGAGTTTAATTAAACGTGATTTTGTTTTTAACTTTTTAGTCATTTTAAGAATATGATTTTTTGTTTAATCCAGAAAGGCATCACCGCATACAGGTTTATTTTTAAATCCATTTTAATGACGCACTTATATATGTAGGTGTCTTATAGACTCGTTATTCATCACAAGAAATAAATACAAACGATAAAACTGCAGATAAAGCATTGCTGAAATAACACAGTTTATTCTAAGATGGGTTTCGTATTCCACTTATATTTATCTCACATAATACGTGTTATTGCCATATCCAATGCAGGCTAATCAGGGCTACTCTTTCCGCTTTTATGTTACTTTTTAAGTCTTTTCTGAGCTAAAATCCAGTATATGCGGAAAGCGTCGTCCCTGATTTGCTTGTACGGACTGCACAGGCTAATCTGGGACGACAATTAACGCGCATGTATTAAGCACCATTTTCCCGCAGCAATGCTCAAATTTCATCGTCAATATTACAATAGCTACAATCGTAACCATAGTCATTACCATTATCTTCATCATCGATAACATCTTAATTATAATCATCGTCTTTAGCATCCTAAACATTATAAATGTGCCCCGTGATCATTTTGTTATCATCAACCGCATCTTTAATTGCTGGATTGATTCATCATGCTTGGTCCTATTGTCACTAACAGTAAAAGTCGGTTCTAAAATCAGCTAAAACAAAAACTTAGTATAATATTCGATTTCATTGAAATCAAAATAATTATTTATTTAAATACTTGCATAAAAAGCAATATATGTATGCGATGACAGTAGATCAACCAAAGGTTGTTTACATGATTAATTCTGAAATAGCACCGAAATTATCTTTTCAGCTGTGCGTATAGTCGATATAAATGTTATCTATGTATGGATGGGACTCGTTCTATCCTTAACAAACGTACCCAGTTTGAAAACCTAAGCTATCAAATATGGAAATACCGTGACTAAGAACAGGATTGTGTCTATATTTGGCTTTTAGTTTAAAATGGAGTTTTTATCGTTCTACTGATCGTTATCTACTTAATATAATTACAAATATTCAGGAAGTAATGGATATGGTGTCCGCCTAGCGACCGAGAGGTCACGGATTCGATCTCCACTGCGGCAACGTTCTTTCGAAATCTTCCGAAGATACCAGGTACTGGTTCTATCCAGTTAATAGACTTGATAGCGTTCCAATAAGCCTTAGGCATTTGATACAATCGAGCTTAACTAAATAGATTTAAACAAGCAACAAGTAAACAAGCAACAGTGTTGAACAGGACAGAAAACATCAACTGACAAGAACATAAGAAAATTTGCCTTTAAATGCCTATTATAAAGGTATATAGTTTATATACATTCAGATCACATGATAACTAAATATTGCGTATACAGCTTTGAGTAGTAAGCAGCGAGTTTTGGTTAACATGTTTCGTAGCCCTGGTATAGTCAGTCATGCATTCTACGCGTTCAGTCGATGTAACCCTAATGTTAAAGACAAACTCGTTAACTCCCGTCAATAGTCAATAAACTGTTGTCGCACCTGTTCAACAAACAAGGATGGTAACTGCCCAGTACGTACACGTGTTGAACCAACCGAATTTCGGGACGAAATGCAAATGCTGTTGTTGTGGCCTACTCAAAATGCCATTTATATTGACCAAACTAGCATCCGCAAAAACTGTGCAGGTGTTGTATTTAAAAGATGACCGGTTAATTGTTAGTAGTTGCTACGGGCGGTTCATCTACATCAATAACATCAAAATCCCTTGTTATTCTTTACGTTATTTAATAAATGTATTTAGTACGAAAACGCATTCCATGGTTCGGAGACAAGTGCCCATAGACCTAGGCGTACATCCGAACGTGTATCGTCCGAAAAGCATAACATTATTTGAAAAAATATATCGATAGGGCAGACGGAAATAATACTGTTTTAGTTAATCTTAAACGACTTTCTTTTCAAGCATATGAGTATTCTAAATTTCTAGTTGTTAAACGATGACAGCTCCTTTCTAAATAGACATAGCTCACCACGTGTTTCGAATAACGTCCTGATAGAATTATGGCGGGAGTAGAATTGATGGGTATATTAAACATAAGTGGGGTATTATGCGGCGCTCTAAACAGCTGTCGGTTTCTGCGGATCAAACAACGGGATTTCCCGGGACACAACGAGAAGCTATGTCTCCCGCATAACTACCCCCTGTCGGTTTAGAAATATGATTTTAATTGGCACGGCTGGGCAGAATACTTCTGAATATCCCCCGTTTAATAAGTATAATATCCGCATCCCGAACTCGTTGTTTTCTATTTAACTATAGCCCACAATTAAACATAATATTTTAATGTAAAGCTTTGAAGTAATATACACAGTTTGAGACTCAATGATGTATCGTGTTTGCCCCGTTACATATTTGATTCACACACTTCATTTAGTTAGTAGTTAAACACTTATACGGAGAATTGTGAAATCTAGATAATTATAATCTGTGTTCTGATAAATTCATTTTAGTTAATAATATTGCCTCGTCTCGAATATTTGTTTTAAACGCCACAGTGTCATAAAAATACAATANTCTAGTATATTATTCATTGACATTTTGTTTGAGCGCGCGTTTTATTTATACTAACATATATGTTTTATAAGCACCCAGCCATGTTCCTTTATTGCAGCCCAGTGTACCAGTAAAGATCCTTGAGCTTTCCCCTGTTTTTCCTCTGACGCGCTTGCGTGCCAGTTTTTTCCATAGAGATGATACCATCATACGCTAGTGCCATTGCAAAGCAGTTTACAGTTTAAAAAGTAAAGATTCTCTTGATATGGACTATAAACTATATCCCCGGTCATACGAAGTTTATGTTTCAACATTATCTAATGAAGATCATTTTAGAAATAATGCATTTATTTTCGAAAAATAAATCGTTGCAGCGTTTAACACATCAACTCCCGTCACCCGTTCAAAACAAAAATCATGACAACGCGACACACCAAAACAGTATTTTTAGATTTATTAACGAAATTATTGTATTAAAAGTGCAAACTTGAAATACCTTGTTTCCAAAAGATACTGCCAAATAAATTCCGTAAGAATGATGTTATGATGGAAATATTCTTGTTGTATTAATTTAAACGCGGGTCTTATCTAAACTATAAATCGGTGCCTCTATGAATACTTCAGAAAATGGAACGCAGTTGGACGTGCACGTTAATTTCTGAAGTTGTGTGTTTGCCAACTTGAATTAATATGTCATGTACACGCAGTTTTTTAATAAAATTCTGCTACACAAAATCTTTTACCAAATACCCACGATTACGTGATTTATTCCGTTAAATATATGACTTATACATTGAACATTTCTTTACAAAAATGCTTGATGTGAAATAAATCGATCCTCTTTTGTTTATTGCATACCGGTGTATGTGTCATTTGTACCACCATGTCACATGCAGGATATCCTAATATGGAGCTCGCTTGGGTTAAAAAAATAATAAAAAAATAGCGATGAATAGATATACCTACCAGGCTACCTACACATAAAGCGGAAGGACAAACTTGCGTATCCTTGCACGTTCAACTCGTACGGTCCTTAACTCATGGTCAATTTCTCGATAAATGTCAGACGAGCCGAAATATTCGCATATACATTTATTTAAATAATGTCTTTAAACTAAAACTCGCTAGGGCAGCGTCAAATCAATTACCTTAGATTTCAGCTGTGTTTGAACATATTGTGAAAAATATTTAATGTAGCAAAAATAAGCCCAATTTGTAGTTACAATACATTTTAAGTCTCAAACCTCATTTGTTAAACAATTTCATTGCACTTTGCTAGATATATATTAGTTTTTGTTTTTGATATTTGATTTACAAATGCATGAAGGTGAGAGTAAAGGTTTTTAATAAATATGGCAATGTTTTATTACCGAATATACTGAAAATATGAAATTTTGTCAAGTTATTTAATATACAAGTTAAACTAATAATTGTAAAAAACACGGTATTTAAGAACTTTTCTTGTTTCGTCATTCGTGGTTTACAGTTCCTTTAATACCCAGACTATAATTTATGTTTTTTAAGTACGCCAACTTCTTGATAGGGAAATATAACAGAAAAAAGTTCTTCCTTTGTCAATAATAGGGTTTATGTTTATATGTTATATGATACGTACCATTTATATATATCAAATTGCTTCCAAACTTTTTTTTATCATCAAAACTAAACTATATGTTGTTGTATCTTTAACTAACCATATGTATGTGCATATATCTAACATGACGTAACATATTTCTTTGTCATTTGTAATATGTGGAATGATGGGCATATTGCCTTTCTTCCTGAATAAAGCATATCATTCGATCAATATTGTCAATTTAGTTTTTTTACATCTTTCCCACCAAAGCTACAAAATCAAGTTACACAGACCTACGGTAATACTTATGCATTATGATACAATCGTACGCAGATGTTTAAATGTGCCAAACGTTTTAAATAAAAACCTTTATTAAAAAAAGAATAGGAACATGCAATGCAGCGCTATGAAACGTAGTTTGCACTTATCCCCCCACCCACCCCTCAAAAGCGCCTCTACAATTCAAAGTGGTGTTATCGTGTAATCCACACCACAAAGATCAACGATAAATATCTTCAGAAACCAACGCGATGTGCCATGCATGACTTGTGCATCAGCGTTGTTAAACATTTAAGCCTTATGACAGTCCTGATTCATGATCGTCTCTGATTTTATTCACAAAATAAACGGTTGCGTTAAAACTGCACGCAATATGCTGTCATATCATGACGGTCTATCAAATTTATTTCATAAAGACTTTGACTGCCTACGGTGCGCGTCCTTAATGAAAACAGCTTTGGGCGTTGTCAAGTGTCAATTCTAGAAAGTGTTTGCATGAACATACTTCCATTAGCTGATGATGTCTGTAATAAGAGAACGACGGATGATGAAAGTGAATATAACTTCTTATAAATATACCTGTTTTCTGCATGTAATATCTAATAATAACGATGCCGAATTTCTATATTGTCCCTGCATAATTGTAACATGTTGAACAATTGTTTGGAAGTGCTCACAGCCCCAGAAAAGATGAGATAAAGTTTCCTCATATTAATTACAAAATGTGCATTTATTATCATCTACAATTTTCATTTTACATAGCAGGGATTTAGTTCTTAAGATTCTATGTATTATTCTTGTATGAAACCATTGTATATACGTATCTCTGGCTATTTTAAAAATCAAAAATGTGCACATACTTCCAGTCTATACTACTAAATATTATATTCCATTTAGTTTCACTCGTAGGTTTTTAAGTATTTGAAATAAGAGTTTCATATACTGGTTTGTTTTGCCTCTGGGTAAAGACAACCAAATTATCATAACAAGAAATATAAGCGCCATTATTGGTTGTTGTTTTTACAGATACAAAACCTGAGGTTGTAATGAACACTGCTATAGATCTTTTTAGACCTTCGTAAAATAGAAAATTGATGGTTTTACCTGTACACGCTTCAATTTTCTGCTTAGACTTGAATTTTCCAGAGGTTCATAATATTTCTCTTATAAATCGTATAACACGTTCATACATACTTTTTACCTAGATTTATTAGAACCAATCTTTAAGTTGCTGTTATAAAAAGTGGCATGTCAAGTATATCATCAGGTTTACTTATTTTGATTTTATTTATGTAGATTCCATAGTATATAAGCACATCCTTCCAAAAACAATTTGTTATTTGTGTTTTAATAATTTTGTCGATATATGCATTTTCCCATATTTATCTCTTTGTTTTTAACATTGAACAGTGCATCCACAAGTTGGAAACATTTTCCTGTACATGAAGTTAATTTCTTTATCCATGTAAGCTTCATACTTTTTTTCAAATGAGTAAACGTCAATCATATTAAGCTCTCCATCATCATAAGTTTTGATAAGTATAGTATGCTTAATTTGTTTAGGTCCATTCCATATGCAGTTGTTGAAACAATTTTGTACTTGTTTCAATATACTTGATCCTGGGCTAGGAGCTAGGAAGGGCAGTAAATAAGTGTGTAAAAAGGGGAACAACAAGGTCTTTATAATGGTTATTTTCAGTAATGGTTCATGATTTCGTCTTTTCCAAAATTGTATTATACTTTGTAAACTTGCTATCTTATTTTGAAAATTCGATTCGACCATTTTTTTTCTAAATCTTCATCAAAGATGATGCCTAACACTTTACAATTCGTTGTGTCCCAGTGAAGTTTGTACTTAGTTTAATTGAGTGTGTGCTATATTTGTTTAACCTATCCATATCAGCTTTGTTTTGTCGTAGTTTATTTAAAATCCAGATTTTAAAGCCAAATTATGTTATAACTGCAAAACAGTCTTAACAGAGACATCAGAACCAACTTACAAAAAAAGGTGTCATCTGCAAATTGAGATATCTTGTTTTCAATATTTTCTATTTTTATTCCTTAAAGGTGTTTTGGTTTTTCGAATTAGAATAGCCAAAATGTCTGCACTTAAAATACAAATGTGTGAGCTGATTGGGTCACCTTGACGGCAACCTTTTTCGATTCTTATGAAATCTGATAAAAACCCATTGATCTGAATAGTTGTCATGGTGTTTTATACGAAAATATGGAATCAATTTCTGAGCATAGTACCAAAATTAAAATGCAATATGGTATTTTTTTCAATAAAATTGAAGGAGAGTGTATCGAGGGTCTTTTCAAACACCAATGTCATTAAAAGTCCATGCATTTTGTTCTCTTCTGTGTATTTTAAAACATCATATATTAATTAATCTTGTGTTTCTCCTATATATTTTCCTTTAATGAAGCCAGTTTGGTCACAGGCGATAAATTTATCTAGAACGTTTTTTTTTTTATATTATTTATTTGCAAATGTTCCTGAGTCTATCTTATAAACAACATTTACAAGTGTAAAGGGTCTAAGATTTGGTCTTGGTTTGTTTTTCTTTGGTATGCATGTGGTGATTCCCTGTTTTTGAGTAATTGACAAGGATCCTGAGATGAAAGCATAATTTAGACTTCATAGAATAAACAAATTAAGATCATTCCAGAAAATTTTGAAAAAGTCTGTAGTGAAGCCATCTGAGCATGGGCTTTTCTCATTTGTCATGTTTTTTTAGTGTAACAGAGATTTCTTCCATTGTCTTCTAATGATTGAGATTGATCATTACTTAGTTTAACTATTTGTATTTGTTCCAGCTCATCAAATATGTCAGAATTACTTTTAGTTAGATTTGTTACTGTTTCTGTGCATAAGAAGTTGTAATATTTAGCAGCTTCAGTTAAAATTTCTTTTTGATCATATATAATTTGGCATTCATTGTTTATAATATAAGGTATTTTATTACTAGATGGATGTTGCTTTTCCCCCCTTTTTTTTGATCTTCATCTATCCATTTTGCTCTTGATCTTATAAATGATCCCTTTAATTTTGTTTCACGTGTATTTAAGAGTTCCTGTTGCAAAACGTTAAGCTCATCAATGTTTGTTTCGTTAATATGTTTTTCAATGTTTTAATTTGATTTAAAAGAATAAATTCCATATCCTTCCTTTGTTTGGAGTTGTAAGATGAAACAAATTTTGTTTTGCCTCAGATTTCCATTTATAGAGTTTCTTAAAACAGCTGATCATTTATAGTAAACTGCAAAAAGTTATTATCACTAGTATTCAGTAATTCAGTGCTTTTAACATGTAAGCAAAACAGTTGTTTTAATAGATATTCTTTTTCATGAGTAATGAATTGTTAAACTTCCAAAGACTTTTACCATGGGTTACTTTACAGAGATTTAAAGTTATAACTGAATGGTCGGATTTGAAGCTAGCTTTAATTTCAGATTGGCTTATGTGTTGCACAAAATTGCTAGTGACAAGGAAGAACTCTAGTCGGGCTTGCTGAAGAGTATTTGGTTTTCTCCATCCATATTGGTTAATCGAAAAGTATCTGTCAAGCTTCGATCATTTATAACAGTAGATATTATGTAAAAATTCTGTTGACTTTTTGTTGTTATCCAGATTTTTATAATTGGAATGATCTTATTTAGTATCTTATACAAGATTAAAATCCACACATATAATATAGGTGTCGTTTCAAATATGTCTATTGTAGAAAAAAATCTCATCATACAAATATGGTTTTTCATTATTGAGTCCGTCTATAGTACATAGAAAAGTCTCTTTGTATCGAATGTAAAATCTAACACTAAGTTATTTCCCGAAACAAACAAATAAATTACTTTAAGCATAACGTGTGCGAATAACATTTTTGTTTTGTTGCGTGTTTCATGTTTTGTGGCCGGTTTCACTTACGGCAGATTTCTCTCGCCTCCATGTTTTGTGGTTCCCGACTTTCTGCTGTAACTGAGGACACTCCGATAAGGAGAAAGATATTTAATATATTTTGGTTAAGCAAACGAATATAATAATATTATACGTCTTATTCAAAGAGCACGAGCCATACTTTCAACTCAAACAACGAACTTTATGGTCATAAAGGCATTGTTTAAATCAACATAATGACTGGGGTTTTGAAAATAAGCATAATTCACCACGTGGTACGAATAGAAGTGCGCCAGAATAATGGCGGGAGGATAAGTGATATGTGTATTAACTATAAGTGGCGTGCAATATACCGAGCTCTAAGCAGCTGCCGGATAAATAACGAATCAAACAACGGCCTTTCTTTTGGTACATGATTTTTTTTCTTCCTTGTGAGTTACAGACTGGTGTTTGACTATTTTTTCGGTTGTCATGGACACAAAAGTTACTTTCATTTGAACAGGTATAATAAGCTGCTACCAATAAAAAATGACTTGAATGGAAGAACAGTTCTTGGGAGGCAATTTTCTGTTTTTATAGGAAAATGCCACGGAGTAATTATTTTTTGGTTCAAATCACCAAGTTATTTGGAAAAAAAAACTATATTAATATCCCGAAAAGGTAAGAAAGAGTTGTTTTTATGTCACAAGAATGCTTCATCTCTAAGAAGAGATTTATAATATTTTATCGTTCCTTCTACTTTGTAGCTTTCGATGTACATTGGGGACAAACTTTTTCATGTTTTTATCCGCACTGCTTCAGTTAGTGTTTACTTTATTTGACAAAGGTCATCCGGTTATAATTGTTATCGGTATTTGCTTGCCGAAACAATTGTTTCAGTGTACATTCATTTTTGTTTGTGCCTGTATCATTTTAAGGCATCGACATTGACCTTGAACAGGAAAAAATCTACTTCTGACAAGCAAAGATTTCTCATTTATTTTGATGTTGCCCATGTACAATACATTCACTAAACCTACTAAATAATATTATTTTAATTCAAGAAAATACATTGTCTTTACTCTTTCACGCGGACGCAAAGGGAACTCGTACACAATGAAATAATACCATGAAGATTGTAGTTGTCTTAGTTGGTGTTTTATTGTGGTGCGCACATGTTTCATTTTGAGTTTCGAAATTATAAAAACGTGATTCACCTCTTTACAACAGGCGTAGGTTCTGTTCCGATCTATTGTCGGTTGTGATTTAGTATACTGCTCGTTATTCGATGAAATCAAACTTTATTATAAAAAGATCAGTATATGTTTTTACACTGTTTAACGATCGGTCAGTCCCTCCACCATTTTTTTAGTAATACGTAAGGAAATTATACAAAAAATAAATAATTATTTGTCCACTTTAAATCAAGCTCTATTGTAACATATTATATAAGGCCGTTTCCTGAATGCTTTTTATTTCATTAGGGTTTAATAGAATTTCCTCTCACGACAAAAACAAACAAGAAAAATATCGAATGTCAGGTTTCATATATGTAATGACAACTGGCATAACACCACTTACCTAGCACAGGCCAACCACGACCCTCAATAATCATCTTTCTGTGTGCTGTGCACGATCATGCTGGATTCCACCCATTCTTAACCAAACATATTTATATCATACCACTGTTCATATAATAGCATTCAATTAATTTTAAATTCGTCCTAATGAAGACAATCCGTTGATTTCACTAAAACTAAACTCTTTCTAAGATGCGCATTCACTTATATATGTTCGAATGCGTTTATGTACAATCGGAAGATCCACTAATGCAAATATCTATAACATACACATAATTACTTCATCTTTGTATCGTTAAGATGGCGATTGGAAACGATTTATTGGTATTTTTCAATGTTGGAACATATATATTGACTGGTGCTAAACTATGTCGGAACTAACGAATAACATAATGTACAAATTGCAATATCTCGTAATTAGTAGCGTAATATTTTGCACCGAATCACCATATAATCAAATCGTGTGTTTCATCTTCACCACTCACATATGCTAACCGAAAACCTTGATTTACTTTTTTGTAAGGTCAATTCGTAAAAAGACAAACTAGCATCGACAGAAAACTAATGTCGTTGGAAGTGTTATAATTCGTTGAAATGAAGTTAAAACAAATCATATTGCTTCAATATATGATAATGTTGGCAGACATATGCTGTGTTGGTAAACAGGAAATACTAGAACTACGAAACAATTCAGATTAAACTGTAAAGAAATAAAGGGTTGTTGATAACATATATTGATTAATATTTACAATCCGCATACATACAAACTCTGCGTGTGTTTCATGCTGTATTTGCTGTATAAAATACGAACGATCAGCTATGTCGTAAATAAGTGTAATTAACATTACCAAACCCCATTCAAGCTACGTGAATTATTCTCATATATAATAATTAAATATTCATTTAAGTGATTGGCATTGCCACCATTAGCAGTAATTGCAAATAAGAATTTTGTGTCAAGGAATGACGATATGTGTTTATGAGTCTATTGGAATTGTGTTGCCACCCTGTGTATGCATACCGATTAGAATATTATGAATCCATTACCAGTTATATTTAACAGCTCTTTCGAGATCGGTGATAGTACAGTCGCTTTCATGAGCAAACGTGATTTAAAGATTGACTGATACAAATATCTATCAATTGTTGACATCATAATTATGTTGAGTTGACCCAGCAATGAGAAATATTTGTTTGGTTTGATCTCATGGATAGTAACTTTGTTACAATAAATACAATCCAAAAATCTCACATTATTATGTCAAAAGACCACATAATGTTTAAAGCATTTAAAAAGGAATTAAGACAACTATGTGTGCATATATATGCTTCAAAACATTGTAAACACATGTCAACTTATTGCCCAACAATGTTCAAAACTAATAATGCTACATTCTGGAAGGAAACGTTGTGAACATTACATCAGTTGTAAAGAAAAAAAACATGCCATCCCACACGCAACTGTGTTCAGTTGACTGCTTACTTAAGCATCCGGTATGTCGACAATACAGTTAACTGTCAACCCCTTCAGCCCGGTTCATAAAAAATTATTTGTTTATTTTATCATGCTGCTAGCTAGGCTTCTCCTCGGTACATCTTTCACTATCCAATGTATCACTAAGGTCAAACAATTTAGCCTTCATAACGGAGATACAGTTATGTCAGTAAAGAAAGAGAAAATTGTTGCCAAACTTTAAACATGGTCAATATAACGAACGGTAATATATTTGAACAAACGGTTCCGTGAAAGCATATTGTATGCATAAAATTATTATCAAGCAATATCGTTCGACTGCATACGTTGTAAAATGAACTTGGTTCGTCGCATAGTAAAATGTCGCGTATACTCCAAACCAGTCTCCGTATATGTGAAGCCCGATGTCAGTTGCAAACGTGACCATATCAAAGACTTTCCAATGTGTCCCATTTTGTAATGCCACTGGCCTGCGATGAAATTATTTATTTTTAACACAAGTTCTTAGAAACAAGCACATCGGAATGTTTCTACATACTGCACACAAGTGTTCTTATTTCCGATCCTCAGTATTTATTACTAGATGATCACCGCTCCAATCAAGTGACAATGTTTCACTTCACATTAATCATACGTGTATTGGTATGCACTGATCTTGTAGATGTATCCGAATTATTTTACTTTTATTGCATCATTGTTGTTGCACCAATAAAAATAAACCATTTCACTACGTCCTCGTAATGGCTGCCATAACCAACGATATTACCCTATCCAATTATCATAAAACTAAAGGTATTCATAAATGCAAAACTAAATTGCTCATCAAAACGTAATATACCGTTATGTAAATTAGAAATATATTTTTGTTCACATTCAATCTCTGCAAAATAGTTGGCGTCTTTGATTTTGTTGGAAAAGTCTTCAAGGGAAGACTGAATCCACTTCAATGTGAAGCGGTTTCCACTTCAAAAGTCAATATTCTTTACATCAACCAGAACTTTACCTTTTGCGCAGCTGTCGAGTCTGTAAAATGCTTGCTGCCTGACATCGAAAGTGAATAATAATGGCAATGACATGAGTTTGAAGCACTCAAGGAATGAGTTAAAAGAAAATATTGTATGTGCGTGGTGACATTAAAACAATAAACCGTTTTATTTTTCGAATCTGCTGTATACTATAAATGTTACATACAAATAATAACACTGATAAATCTACTGAAGATGTTCGAAAATGCAGGGGATATTTTGTCAAAATGTCACTATTTAGCGCACCCTTTTTTCTAAAAAGGGCACTTTTGAGCGAGCGGTCGTATTATCCGAGACGTTCCGTGTTGCATATTATATTATAACATGACTTACGCTCCAGGAGTGAAATAACGTAATGCTCAATTTTGTTTATTACACGGGTGTTATTTCACTAGTTATATAACTATGCAAATTAGCCGAATCACTTAAAAGATATTCATACGCGCTGTCAAAGACAAGGCATTTACAACCGCAACTTGCTTACCCACAATGCACTTTTTTTTTACTGCGGAGTGCAGCTTATAGTTACACAACCATATAGGCTTATTCGTCCAGAACTACTTCTCATGCTCAGGTACACACAATGACCGCATTGCTGCTTCGTTATAGATATCGACCTTTCCTCTATATGGCACGGAGGGGAATACATGTGTGTTTTAAAGCATTTTGTTGGTCATGTTATAAATAGAATCTTGCATTAGTGGTCGTTTTGTATTGAATTTATTAAACTCGTCATCTAAATGAAGATAAAAACTCGGCAAGCCTCGTTTTTATCTTCATTTAGATGACTCGTTTAATAAATTCAATACAAAACGACCACTCATGCAAGATCCTATATATATATAATATTTGTTTTAATATATTATTTCCTTTATTATTAAACATTGTGAATAAAATGTCTACAATAAGGAATAAATAAATAACAGTGTAACAAGATATTTACAAATTATACTTTGCAAATGTAATTGTGCCATGTACGGATTTTTTTTTTTAAAATATATATTTATTGTTTTATTTATTATTTTTTTACGACGAGGACAGATTAAACGGGCAAGGCGGGGCCTCGGAACAGCAGAGCGCTGCTTCCAAACGGCAGGGCAGCGTCCCCTGTCATTTAGGCCTAGCTGGAGCACTAGACAATGTCACATCGTTGATCTACTTATTCGAAAACGATTATCTCATCTTGAATAGTTGGTGCATACATATAATCTTTACTAACGTATACACCCCCGGAAACCCGATATGATGTGAAAAGTTGGACGTGCTTGGAAAATTTTCCGATAAATTTTGCTGAATTTCGGTAGAGTAAGTAAATCCAGTTCTATAATTGTTTGAAGGTATTTTTGAATTAAAATATCTTTTGGTATATGCAAAGGAGGTATGATCATGTATGTTAGAAAAATCCTGGTTATTATTATTCAGGATTTATTGAAATATGGCTATTTGAAGTCGACGATGCAGGGATTCGTCCCATATTTAGCACTTTATTTACAAATTTCTTTAAAGGTATGCCAGTGAAAACGTTTTTGCACCAAAAATGATACCAACCAATGTCCCCCGAGTAACATATCGACAGGGTTTCTTAAAAAAATTCGTATTGGTGGAGAAATTTTACTTTAAATTCAACGTGTTGATGACAAAATGATATAAACAATTATAGAACTGGATTTACTTACCCTACCGAAATTCAGCAAAATTTATCAAAAACTTTTCCAAGCACGTCAAACTTTGCACATCATATCGGGTTTCCGGGGGTGGTATACATGACGCACAAAATTAAAGTAATTTATATAGTCTTCTCGAAATTTTAATCAGATTGATGATTAATCATCTACTGTGGGAAAACTGTTCCTTTGTTACTCTTCTATAATCTGTATGATTGTATTATAATATTAATGACGCCGAATTCGATTTGCAGAATGTAATAAACGCCGCCATCACATAAGATCAAATATCGATCTATCTAAACCTCCTGCGATAAGTGGAATTTTATAGTTAACATTGAAAAAAAAAACAAGGTCATGGTTATTCCAACAATGTGGTACAATCAGTCAAACATTAAAATGGACATATAAAGACCAACAAAAAATAATAGTGTATAACAGGACATAAAAGCTCTAAGGACTAAGTCATTTACAAAAAATAAATACAAATTATAAAAAGTGTTATTAGATAAGCATTGGTTGACATTGACAAAATTATGAGGCGTCTTTAATTCTAAAAATAAAAAGAAATGAACCTTCCTCTCAGAAAACCGGACTTAATGCATAGGTAGTGTAGTCCCAGACTAGCATGTGCAGTCCGCACAAGGACATCACTTTCTACCTAAGCTGTATTTTCGTTTACAAGAGACTTTCTTTAATCTTAAAATTCCATAAACATGGAAAGTGTCGTCCCTGATTAGCCGGTGAGGACTGCACAGCCTAATCTGGGACAATACTACACGCACATGCATTAAGTCCGGTTTTCCGAAAGAGAAGCCCAAACACAATGATTCTGGTGTTTTCGTAATACTTGACAACGCGACCAAATTACTATTTGTAAAATATATGAGCGTCTATAAATGTTATATGTTGGAGTGACGCAGTGGTTAAGTCGGCAGCATTTATATAAGACATGTCACGGGTTAGAACCCAATCGCAACAGCGATTTTCATATTATTTTATTATTTTGTCCCATTTGTTTGTAAAAGTGGACGAACTATTTTTGTATGTTTTTAAAATTTAGATTCAGACCATCAGTAAGTTTGACATCAACACAAATATTATGTATTCGACGAGGGCACACCAATTGCTCATGGGACTGTTTATACAAATATGTTTTCAATTTCGACCTTATATCGACTTAGTATTGAGTTGTTTCACATAGCTTAATTGTTCTAACTTTATGCTGTCACCACATGGTATCTGCACACCATTGTAATTAGCATTAAAAAAACTATAACGCTTTGTATAATTGAACAATCCTGACACAAACTTCTTATACATCAATATCTAGCAAGTATTCCTGGTCTACATGATAGTGTAAGACTATATAATGGAGGTAAATATGAAGGAAAGAGTATATGTCGGGATGATAATGAGTAGCGGTCACAAATGGAGTGAGGCTTTGTGGTTTGTTGTCAACACATTAATTGACACATAAATCAGAAGCATTTATATAGGCAAAATGTGTAGCACACGTTGACACGTTGAAATGTATTGGTTAATTTAAGGAGCTTGCATTGCGATATTACATTATTTATATAGTGCGGTCAGTGAGTGCTACAATTGTGCCATACCAGTTAACCAACCACATCGAATCCCATGTAAATAATTTTAAATTATCATCTAACTGAGCACCTTTGTACAGTTTGTACCCCTTAACCAATAGGCGCCGTAACAAAATCTTATATCTAGAAGAAGTGCTGTATCGGAAGAAGAAGAAGAAGAAGAATCGTTAAACGCTTCCGATACCGGTAGGTCATAGGTGCCACTTGGTGCTATATATGCTTGGCATGTGTGTCAACATCTGTGTAGGTTCACAATTAAGTGCAATCGAATGTGCGAGCTTGAATTGTATAAAGATTAAAACTAAAGGTCAACAAACTGCACGCTATAGTTATAGCACGTCCAGCAAAGCCGCAAAAAAGAAAACACCTAAGTATGGTATAAGACCATAGTATGAGAAAATAGAAGATGACAACTTGAATTAGTTCCTTACTTATACTGGGTAAGTTATCCCAGTTGATGATTGTTTCAAAAGTTTAAGATCTTAGTGCACGTTTTACGTACGTTTAGAAGACTTGTTGCATTTGTATTGGTCATGCACAACGATAAATCGTCAAATTCCGTCGCAGTATATTGTTGCTGATTGGTCCTTGATTATCTTTGAAAACAACTATATCGTCAAGTCGAACAATATTTAACGGTTTTGAAGTTTAACAAGTTACATGCAATGGTTTTTACAGTGTAAGAACTTGTAGAAAAGACAGACCTCTTAATATCAATTTAAATTATGTTCCATTTCCGGAAATTGCCTCGGGCAGCACCGGAAACCACGTTGAAACCCTCCTATTTCTCATCATCAGGGCACATGTGACGAGCCGTTGTGAAGATTAGCAGATACAGTTATGAAATTATTCCGAAGTGTGGTGAGCAAATAAATGCTGAGGTTTCAAGTGGACTAATTAATAATTCGCGATGTTCCAAACCATGCTTCCACTTCACCGTCCCCGGTATAACAGTAAAACCATCATAGCTCGACTTGAACGAATTAAATGTCTTTTATTCAAGTGGCAAAACAGTAAACGCGAAAATAGGAAGAAGAAAAAAACTAAATGTTAAATTATTTCTAGTAATTGCTTTGTGCGTTGAAAAAACTACATTAAATATATTCCTCAAAAGAGCATATGTTGGGGAACGTCCACAAAGAGTTCCTCGTTGTTCTGTTAAAATTGGCCCCTTGCTTATATCAGATGTTATATGTTCCTTATACGTCAAACATATTGTATGTAGTGTTTGTAGTTTGAGTACACTTGGTTACGTACATTGTATACATATTCATTACCATCAAGTCTACAAAACGAATAAATGTTTCAAACATTAACATTGTGATTTTCGTTATCAAAGATACAATAGTTTATATCACTACCGTTGTACACAAATAAATAAGGTATGCATAGTATATATCTTTAAAATAAAATATATTTATATACAGATTGTAACACTCCTTGCAGTGGTCCCCCATGCTTTCTACAAGTGGGCTTTTTCATTAATAAAGGTGACATTGTGTATATATAGTTCACTGAAGGGTTTAGAGAAAAGCAGAGTAAAAACAATTTAAATTTGTCTATTAACATAAGTTTTAACATTTGCCACGTAAAATTGTCCATCATGCTACCTATTCTATGATTTAATGTCCATGACTTGCGTGTTAATCGATGTATTACGAATTTACGTGGTGTTTTAGTCAATTACCAATCGATAAATGTTTTTTGTATTTACATTAAACTGATGCACATAGTGTAGGTTATATAGTAAGTTATACTTTAATTATATATGAGTATAGCGATATGAAATGATTGGTATACTCATATGATGCAATGCCTATTTGTGGTTTATTTAATAGACTATGTTTCGACATACTATGTGTACATTGTGATTAATATACTGCGTGTTGTATGCATGTACATTGTATATGGTAATGTCGTATTATAGTGAATTGAATTGATTATGACCCGAGGGACGTGTATTTTACGTAAAATGACAATAATGGAATGTGGTTATTATATGTGGTTATATTTTTGTGTAATTTTGAGATTTAATTATGATTTGTAAACATGTCTACGCTCAATAATGTGATTTGAAAATGATTGGTATAACCAGCTGTTTTTTTATGTGCATCTTGTGAATTGACAGGCAATTGACATTGTTTTTTCTTCAGTTTCGGTTGACTTTTTTGAATGGTTGAAATTGTTTATTGGTTGCTTAGTTTGTTATGCATACCACTTAACAAATTTTAACAAAATAAAAAAACCTGATGATGAAATATTTAACCTAAAGCGTGGCTCTTTTCTTGGCTGTCATGGCAAATCTACTACATGTTCTTAAACATACAGAAATTGAGACATATTTAATTTGCATACCATAATATTACACATATCTGTTGACATTTGTATAAACTACTGTTTAATGCTGACATAAAATGGTCGGGCAAATAAATGTTACTGTAGCTAATCCTCACTGTTACAAATAGTTGGACATTACAGGCTTGAACCAATACATTATTAAATAACAAGTTTGAAAGGTTATTATATTTGAATTTGAATATGGCAACTGTTAGATGAAGTAAATGAAGTAACGAAGAGAAAACATTGTGAATCACTTGACCAATACCCAAAAACTTGTTGAGATTAACTTTTGCTTCCAGCAGAAATCAAAGTATAACATGCAAGAGTCTCCACAATGTCTTAGCATTCAAACGTGATTACAGTTATATCGGGTTGAGATCTTAATAATCTGACATAGTAAATGGAACATTGTTCATGTTAGAATCCTTTTCCGTTTATACCTAATGATAAAATATGACATTTCTGCAGAGAAATAACAGCAGTGAAAATAACACTTTTTTTTCACCGGTGAAAATAACAAATTTTCGGAATTCCTTTTTCTATTTTTAGATTATCTTATCAAGATGTACTTTCCTTGTTTATATCCTTGTTTATATTTTTCTATGATCACGAGTCAAATAAAATCGATATTCCACCGAATCCAACAAAGTTTCTTTTAATTGTATGCTTTTTTTTACCGTTTATTTACATTGTAAAAGAGTTTAACTGAATAATTTCCCTTGAATAATGACGTCATTTCGTCAACAAAATGACGTCATTTCGTCAACAAAATGACGTCATTTCAATGTATTGAGGCACGCCACGGGTCATTTTTCAGCGAAGCGGAAATTATTATTAATTATTTTCTTGGCAAAGGGGCATAAAAGAAACAGAAAATGTGTTCATGTCAGTGTATGATTGTTTGTTATTTCACTGCGCCACTCGTGAAAATATATTTTCTATGATCACTCGTTAACACGTTGACCCTTCCAAGGCTGTGACACCAGTTTCATTCATTTGTCTTTGTGTATATCGATTGCTTTTGTCCTGTGTCTGTATCTGTTATTGAGCCATTGGTCACTTGCGATGAATAAAAGACTAGAATGATTTTCTGCTAATTTAAACAGATTTTCACTTAGTTTATATATAAATAAGATTGACTACTTAACAATAACTAGTTATAATTTAAGAATTTATTGATTCATTTACAGTAGATGTCTTATCGACTTGAATATAATTGATATACACTATCATGTCAAATAGCACAGCGTTTTTTTTTTATTTTAGACAGTTTGACATATAATACTTGAGGTACAGAGGACACGGCACTCCACTGAACAGTCTCCGCAAAGAGACACCCACCCGCAGAGCTACAACATATATAACTGGAAAATACCCCCGGACATTCCGAAATGGATTGGGGCACAACGAGCGGCTTAAAAAGACGGCCTTATTGACAACCAACTTGACAAAAAAACGGACCATGACTACGATTGGAAACAATACATAAGTTAGTTTTAAATGTGGCAAGGTCCGCATGACTCTGCGATTAATAAAGACCCCGCAGTCAAAGCGGTTGCCAGGCGGTCAAAAGACACAAAACAACGCATGGGTTTACCTGGTAAGATGTGAAAGAAACTAGTCAGGTGTCAAACATCAGCAGTGATGGTATATCAGCTCCTGTTTTCTCCCTGACGGTGGTGGAGGACGGATTGATGGTTGGTGATTCGACCTACGTCGAAGAGGGCTTCAGGCCCCAGGATGAGACACAAAACGCAAGCTCAGAACGGAATGAGACTGAATCAGCAGTCAGAGAAGCATCCACAATCTTTAGAAAAACTTGTCAGGGAAGACTCTCCCATCTTTGGATCACAAAAGATGAACTCAAACATATAGGAAAGTCGAAAAGGTCCACTGACCTTCCCAGAAGAATGGGCTACACAACCTGCAGGACAAGAAAACTGGGACACCCAGTCAAACAATATTACAACCCCTTAAATAATAAAAAGTGATCATCCATCAGCTTACCTTTTCCTGGAGGAACCTGTGGCGGAAGCCAGTGAACTACAGAAGTGTGAGGAACTTGAAAAGGTCTGAAGAGACTGATGGTGAAAGACATGGGCCTTTCCAGTAGATGAGAGATGCAGAGAATTCCCATTTCAGTCCACATTGAAAATGCTTGGAGAAATGGGCATCAGAAGCCGAGCCCGAAAGACTACCGTTCACACTCTGACATAGTGTACTGAAGGCGTCTTACTGGCTCTGGATGAAGCGTGGCACGCAAGAATGGCAACACACAAAGACGAGGTAGAGCATGATCTACTCTTCTTGTCCCACCATCCTCAGGGTATACAAAGTTTGGGGGTGAAACACTATCAGTATTGTTTGCGTTAATTAATTTGAAGTAAATGACGACGCTTATTAAACACATAAAAATGTTAATACGATCTTATATAAGAAACACTCGAAATTAGAATTGTATCAAATGTAAAATGTATGTGTAGTCCAGTTGAAAACGTATACATGTACATTAGACACGTACGGTATTGGGAAATTACCAATATTCTGTGATGCTCGTATGCCACAAGGGCACATTTCTTTTCAACAAATCGCTGGTCTCGGTATAAAAGTAGCGCTAGGAAGTTGATGCTCATTTGAGACATCATTTGAAGTATTGTTCGTAATACTGCTTCTTTATTTGTTCGATTTTAACATAGCTCGTTGTTATTAGTGAGGCATGTAAAGTATGAGAAAATTGAATTTTGACACAATATTGTATATAATCACTTTAACATGTATTATAAGGATATTCTTTCAGTGCAATCTTCATGTCGAAATACAAAACTAAAACGTAAACAAAATGCACAAGAAAGGGTATTATCTGTTTAACATATTTTAAAAGGCAATCTTCCCAGTGTTTATATTATCATGTTAACATATATTATATTGAACTCAATACATGTGGTTTGCTAAACAATGAAACCAGGATAACAGTCTGTTTCTAATTTACTTCCTAAGAAAATTCAATCGTCGATTCATTGGTTAAATGTTCATGGACAGTGTTATGTAACATTCTATATGTTCTGCAATAATATACGAAATATTACCAACCGTAATTTACCAAACGAATGGGTTCGATCCCAGCATAAAATTCATACCTTTAATATATTGAACATGTTTATGTTCATGGAAAGATCCTTTCACATAAATAGCCAACATGGTTTACAAACGATTCTCGTTTCCTGCTTAAGTTTCAATAATGAAAAGTGCATCGAAAGGAAAGGGATGTCAAAAGAGGTCGATAAAGTATTCAACAAAGCCCTGTGCTTTATTGAATTCCAAATTCCAATTCCAATGTGATGAGTGTACAATATTTGTATTATTTGATTGACTCTGAATACAGCATCTTACTAGATTTATGTTCTGTTGTATTGTCAAAACATTAAACTGAACAAAGGTCTATCAATAAACATTTATTTGTAGATCGTTGTACTGAAGAAGCCCGTATAAAATTACAGCCACTTCGGTCGAACACAATAGCTGTCATTTAAAAGTAATATTAATTTTAGACCGTCTTAAAATTGCGAAACATTGCTTCGCACTATCATTGTTATAACATCCTTTGATCGTTGCATCGTCGTATTTTACGGTTTCAGCAGCTGCGAGAGACGTTCAGTAGGGAACGCCGGGCCGTATAGTGTGGTCTTTAGGAGAAAACCTCTTATACTCAAGTGGAAACAGTCCCCATTCCCCCGACATTGTTGCTGACACATTACAAAGAAGTGCAGTCGTTGTGTATGTTAGATAACTGTAAGCATGTTTATGATAATGTTGTAGAATTGAATACAATGAACGCGCACTAAAGAACAGTAATAAAAGCGTAATTTTTTCTATTGGCTATGATTCCTTTCCCTTTTTGTTTGATTTAAGGAGAATTTGAGATGAACGCACTACCATATTCTTTTTTGGTTTACATACACAATATATATTACTTATATTAATATACAAATATTGTGAACAAATGTGTTAGTATAACCGTTTACGTACCTAGAGATTACCGGAGTACACATATCAAAGTAAGAATAAGCATGGTTCCACGTGTTTTCAGAAAAATGTATACATAAACATGAGACAACGCCGTTTTCGTTCCTTGTTCAATGCTGAGAATCGCCTCACAGACCACGTTTGCACTAACAAACAAGTGTCGATTGTCATAATTTAAGAGACCGTTTTGTTTTTTCTAGTTCACAAGATTTGTTCTCCGTTTCTTTATTGACACAGCCAAACTACCCCAGCTTCAATTTTCTTACTATATTAAGACGCTATAGATTGACTTAAAACTTAATATTGCTATTAATATAGCACTCCTTCCAAAAGCGTAATGGCAGTTCCGAATCTTTACTGCCGGTTTCCAGATGTTTTCATGCTGATGATTTATTGCATATGCATGTTGGCTGCCACGTGATTGAATTATAAATACGTGTGTTCCATTACCTGTGACACAGTTTTCATGCACTCATCCTGTTAAGCTGTCACTGTATGAAGGTTTAGAAGTTAGTCCAGTGGGTTTTGGTCCAATTTGGGGCCGAAATTCGGCCCACTTCCCAATCTCAAAAAGTAATATTCTTTTTTCCTAATTAAATGCCTAAAATTCACAATTAAAGGTTTCCTAACAAAATTAAATAAATTGCAATATTGAAATCATCTCAGATAGTTAAGTTTAATCTAAGCAAACATAATATTGAAAACATGTTTATCATTAATTTTATAGTGTTTGTAAGCAAAAAAAACAAACATTTATTCCTCAATTTTAGTCAACCATTTTAAAAAAACGACGCAAATTTTTCAAATCCGAAGGGCTCGACCAAATTAACAGTTGTGAAAAAAAACTCTCTGCCGTGGGACAAAAACGACGCCGTTTACAAATCTATTGTTGTTTCGAGATTTTCATATCGTCGCACGACAATATTATAATACATGAACCCATGATGCAATGGTTACTGATGTGAAACAACGCCGCGTTGGGGTATATTTGTAAACATATTGGCGGAAGGGTGTTTAATTCATTTCGTAGCATCGGACTTTGGTAAGTGTTGACCATACCGGAAGCCTGGTTACCCAATTTCATCATGCGACACATGACCATTGATGAAATTTTATTAAACTCACCTCAATCAATTTTATTTAAGTAAATATAGGTCACCGGCCCCAAAAAACACAACATACACAGCAATATACAGCACATAGTTTGTAGCTGCGTTTATCCTTATTTATTATACATTTAGGTAGAATAACATAATTATAAATAATCAGTTTTGAACTGGTTTGGTTTCACAGGTAGATAAACATATACATACAATGTTATGAATTGATGTTGTTTAACAGATTGTTAAATGAATTGCAGTCAGGATGCAGAATATATAATTGACATTTTTGAATAATGCAGTGGGAAGACTCACGCATGTTTAATCATATTTACTACGACGATGAGCTTTATACACAAAAACTTGCTGGCTGTCAGTCTTTTCTTCCGGAAGTGCATCTGTACGTTCATCAGCCAGCGTTTTTTTTTTGCCCATTGGGAAAAGTACCGGTACCAGCCAATTTGGGAAAAATTAGCGCGAAAAACCCTGAAACTTGGGAAATTCGCGTCGTGAATTCTTCAAATTGGGAAATTGGTGTATTTTTTTGTTGCTAACAAATACTTTAAAATTGACAAATAAGTGTTGTCAATGTGTCAATATTATATTGACAAAGGTTCAAGCCATAGAGCTCCATAGGGAAATTAATCAAATGTTGCAAAAACAAATTAAACCTTCAATTGGGATTTTTTTGGACAGCAATTGGGAAATTTTCGGTTTTCCCCGATTGGGAAAGTGCCGTTTTCCGGTACTTTATAAAGAAGGAAAAAAAATCCATTACATAGTACATATACTCAAATATTGGAGCTAAAATCCTCCAACAAACTAGAGTAAAAACATAAACCACTTGGTCCCAAGGTCAATTCATCGGTAAAGTACGCACTTAAAATATTATTATTATGGTAGATACGTTAATTTGACACGGTAATAAATAATTTTTGTATCATTTATTTGTTGCACTGGTATCTAAATATCATCTCCGTTGCACAGTGACATCTAGCGTGGAGGATCTTCAAGCCTCGATTTCAAAAATGCCATGGACCCTATCACAGAGATAAGGAATTTTTTCTCTAAGAATTATACGTACGTGCGGGCATGAATCCCATTTAGATGCAATTAATTGAGAGAATAGATTTTATCGTAAATCGGTTCATATGAGAAATCAGCGAAAATTACAACCACTTCTATACAGGCACTGGCGTTTGATTTTATCGCGTAGATGTAAATAAGTCTGACATGTGGTCATAAGAATATGAGTTGTTTACATTTTGACGTTTGTTGTGACATTAATGATGCGTCTCAAAAAAATCAAAGTTATGAGAATAGCGTTTAACAGTCCATTTAACCTATGATGCTGCCAATGATTATATGGACGTTGATGTATATCTTATGAGCTTTTTTCGTTTTTGCTTGTTTATTGGCTTAATTTTACAATACTAATGTCCAAACGAACGGGTATATTTTCCATAGTATACACATTTCTTTGAAAACGATAAACGTAGCATGTCTTTTAGCCTTCAATTACCATTGGGTTGGTATGCATTGACAATCACCGTATATCAAGTTGTATAGCGAGCTCCATTGTTTTTAAACCTTATATTTTAATAAAAACTACACATCTGAAAAGACAGCGACTGATCATTCATCGTACAGAAAAAAATACATTTTTCCAAAACCGGAAGCAGCGATCATTTCGCACAAAAATCTCATCACTTACGTCCTCATGTTATCGCACATTAACAGATACCGTTATAAACGTTTTTCAACGCGCGGTGGGTAAAGAAAAGCTGATGTTGTAAGAGCTGTAGTTAATATTCCCCGATCAGTAAACAATCAAAGGTACAACGTTCGAGGTCGCGGTGGCGTAGTGGATATGTTGTCCGCGTAGTATCGATAGGTCACAGGTTCAATCCTCATTGTGGAATGGCCATTTGATCTTCCTCGAAGACACCAAGTACTGGTTCTACAGAGGGAACGGACTCGAGAGAGTTTCAATAAGCCTAAGGATTTCGATAAAATCAGCTAAAATAAATAGGTTTAAAGTAAAGGTGCAACTTGAAATGCATCTTGTGACAATGTATTAAGATCGACAGTAGTTGCTGCACTGATACGAGTACTTTAATGTCATGTTGGCACGCACGCACGCATACAAACACGGATCCGAATACGAATAAACGGAAATAATTCTTTGTCAGCATAATTTATTACAAAGTCATGTGTGTATATTATTTCTGATGTAATTTTGTTGAATATAATATAATATAATATAATATAATATAATATAATATAATATAATATAATATAATATAATATAATATAATATAATATAATATAATATAATATAATATAATATAATATAATATAATATAATATAATATAATATAATATAATATAATATAATATAATATAATATAATATAATATAATATAATATAATATAATATAATATAATATAATATAATATAATATAATATAATATAATATAATATAATATAATATAATATAATATAATATAATATAATATAATATAATATAATATAATATAATATAATATAATATAATATAATATAATATAATATAATATAATATAATATAATATAATATAATATAATATAATATAATATAATATAATATAATATAATATAATATAATATAATATAATATAATATAATATAATATAATATAATATAATATAATATAATATAATATAATATAATATAATATAATATAATATAATATAATATAATATAATATAATATAATATAATATAATATAATATAATATAATATAATATAATATAATATAATATCATATCATATCATATCATTTATTATAATATTATATAATATTATATTATATTATATTATATGTTATAATATTATATTACGTCTTATTCAAAGAGCACGAGACATACTACCAACTCAAACAACGAATGTTATGGTCATAAAACCATTGTTTAAATCAACATTATGACTTGGGTTTTGAAAATAAGCATAATTCACCACGTGGTTCGAATAAAAGTGCGCCAGAATTATGGCGGGAGGATAAGTGATACGTGTATTAAGTACAAGTGGCGTGCAATATACCGAGTTCTAAGCAGCTGCTGGATAAATAACGAATCAAACAACGAACTTTCTTTTTGTCCATGTTTTTTCTTCTTCCTTGTGAGTTACAGATTGGTGTTTGAATATTTTTTCGGTTGTCATGGACACACAAAAGTTACTTTCATTTGAACAGGTATAATAAGCTGCTACCAATAACAAAATGATTTGAAGCACAACACTTGGGAGGCAATTTTCTGTTTTTATGTGAAAATACCAAGGGGTAATGATTTTTTGGTTCAAATCAACAACATATTTGGAAAAAAAACTATATTAATATACCGAACAGATTACTAAGAGTTGTTTTATGTCACAATGTCTTCATCTTTTAGAAAAGATTGATTATATTTCATCGTTCCTTCTACTTTTTAGCTATCCATATCCATAATGTACCAACCTTTTCTTTTTTATCCGCAAGATTCAGTTTGATTTTACTTCGTTTGAACATCCTGTTTTCATTTACATATTTACATACGGTATGTTTTAGCTGAAACGATCGCTTCATTGTACATTTATTTTTGTTTGATGCATGTATCATTTTAAGACATCGACATTGACCTTGCAGTGGAAAACAATCAACTACTGGCATGCACAGATTTCTCATTTTTGTGATACTGCCCATGTACAATACCATTACTTAACTTACCAAAGAATACTTTTTTCATTTAATGCAATACACTGTCTTTACTCACAAGGACGCAAAGGTAACTCGTACACAATGAAAAGAATGCCATGACGATTGTAGTTGTGTTCCTTGAAGTTTTATTGTGATGCGCACATGTTTCATTTTGAGTTTCGAAATTATAATACAGTGATTCACCTCTTAACAAACAGGCGTAGGTTCTGTTCCGATGTATTGTTGATTGTGATTCATCCTACTGTTCGTTATTCGATGAAGTCAAACCATTTACTAAAAATACAAGTATATGTATTTACACTGTTCAACGAACGGTCAGCCTCCTTTTTTAGTAATACGTAGGAAAATTATTTAAAAAATAGCTTAAAACAGTTCCTACGAATACTTATTTTTCAATTTAAATAAAGCACTGTTGTAAAATATTATATGAGGCCGATTCCTGAAACCTTTTTTATTAGGGTTTAAGAGAGCTTCATATCACGACGAATACAAACACGAAAATATGAATGTCAAGTTATGAGTAGCTTAACATTTTGCACCGAATCACCATATAATCAAATCGTGTGTTTCATCTCCGCCTCTCACTTATGCTAACCGAAAACATTGATTTACTTTTTTGTAAGGTCAATTAGTAAAAAAGACAAACTAGCATCGGCACAAAACTTATGTCGTTGGATGAGTTATAATTCGTTGAAATGAAGTTAAAACAAATCCTATTGCTTCAATATATGATACTGTTGACATACATATGCTGTGTTGGTAAACAGGGAATACTAGAACTACGAAACAATTCAGATTAAACTGTAAAGAAATAAAGGGTTGTTGATAATATATAGTGATTAATAATTTACAATCCTCATACATACAAACTCTGTAGCGTGTGTTTCATACTGTATTTGTTTTATATAAAATACGAACGAACAGCTATATCGTTAATAATTGTAATTTACATCACCAAACCCCATTCAGGCAACGTAAATTATTCCCATATATAATAATTAAATATTCATTTAAGTGATTGGCATTGCCACCATTAGCAGTAATTGCAAATAAGAATTACCGAGGTTCAGAATGGAAAGCTCGTCTTTGAAACGATGATTTATTAGAGATAATATGTGGGGAAAGATCCGTACGGAATTCAGAAGAACATTCAAAATAATTTAGACCGCAATGCCTAGACACCAGGCATAACCGTTTCGTGTCAAGGAATGACGATGCGTGTTTCTGAGTCTATCGGATTTGTGTTGGCACCCTGTTTATGCATACCGATTAGAATATTATCATTTATTATTATGATTCCATTACCCGTTTATATTTTCCAGCTCTTTCGAGATCGGTGATAGTACATTCGCTTTCATGAGCAAACGTGATTTAAAGATTGACTGATAAAAATATCTATCAATTGGTGACATCATAATTATGTTGAGTTGACCCAGCAATGGGAAATATTGTTTTCGTTTGATTTCATGGATAGTTACTTTGGTACAATAAATACAATCCAAAAAGCTCACATTATTATATCAACAGACCACAGAATGTTTAAAGCATTTAAAAAGGAATTAACTCAACTATGTGTGCATATATATGCTTAAACACGTGTCAACGTATTTCCCAACAATGTTCAAAACTAATAATGCTTCATTCTGGAAGGAAAAGTTGTGAACATTACATCAGTTGGAAAAAAAAAACATGCCATCCCACACGCAACTGTGTTCTGATGACTTTTAACATAAGCATTCGTTGTGTCGACAGTACAGGAAACTATAAACCCCTCGGATATGTTGGTACATAAATCATTACTTAATTTTCTAATGCTGTTAGCTATAATAATCCTTGGTACATCTATCAGTGTCAAAAATATCAACAAGGTCTAAAAAGGTTAGCCTTCAAAGCTAAGTTTATGTCGGTAAAGAAAGAAAAGTGTTAAACCTTAAACCATGGTCAATTTAAGGAACGGTAAAATATTTGAACAAACGGGTCCGTGAAAGCTTATTGTATGCATTTAATTATTGTCAATCAATATCTGCCAACTGCATACGTTGTAAAATGAAAATTATCGTCGCAAAGGAATAGGTCGCATATCCTCAAAATCATTCTCCTAATATATGACGTCCGAAGTCTTGACCTTCTGAAAACTTTCGACTTGTGTCACTTATCGTGGGTACACCAGCCTACGATATTAATTTTTAACACAGGTTCTTGGCAACAAGTACATCGGAATGTCAATGTATACTACACACAAGTGTTCCGATCCTCAGTATTTATTACTAGATTATCACCGCTCCAATAAAGTGATAATTTTCACTTCACATTAATCATACGTGTATTGGTATGCACTGATCTAGTAGATGTATCCGAATTATTTTACTTTCATTGCATCATTGTTGTTGCACCAATAAAAATTAAACATTTTACTACGTCCTCGTAATGGCTGCCATAACCAACGATATTACCCTATCCAATTATCATAAAACTAAAGGTATTCATAAATGCAAAACTAAATTGCTCATCAAAACGTAATATACCGTTATGTCAATTAGAAATATATTTTTGTTCACATTCAATCTCTGCAAAATAGTTGGCGTCTTTGATTTTGTTGGAAAAGTCTTCAAGGGAAGACTGAATCCACTTCAATGTGAAGCAGTTTCCACTTCAAAAGCCAATATTCTTTCCATCAACCAGAACTGTACCTTTTCGCGCAGCTGTCGAGTCCGTAAACTACTTGCTGCCTTACATCGAAAGTGAATAATAACGGCAATGACATGAGTTTCAAGCACTCAAGAATGAGTTAAAAGAAAATATTGTATGTGCCTGGTGACATTAAAACAATAAACCGTTTTATTTTTGGAATCTGCTGGATACAATAAATTTTACATACAAATAATACATCTGTTAAAACTGCTTATGATGTACGACCATATCACATCGTTAATCTGCTTATTGGAAAACGAGTACCTCGTTTTGAATAGTTGGTTCACACATATAATCTTTATTAACGTATACATGACGCACACAATTAAAGTATTTTTTTATGTTTTTCTCGAAAATTTAATCAGAGTTATCATTAGCCATCTACTGTGGGAAAACTGTCCCTTTGTTACTGTTTTAGAATCTGTATCATTTTTATATAACATTAATGACAACGAATTCAATTTGCATAATGGAATTAACGCCGCCATTAGCTTAGGTCAAATATCGATCTATGTAAACCTACTGCGATAATGGAATTTTACAGTTAACATAGACAATACCAAGGTCATGGTATGCCAAAAATCTGGTACAATTAGTCAAACATTAAAAGGGACATATAGTGACCAAAATAAAATAATAGTGTATAACAGGACATAAAAGCTCTAAGGACTAATTAATTTTCAAAAATATTAATAAAAAGAAAACGTTAACAGGATTACATCGGTTGAAATCGACAAAATTATGAGGCGTCTTTAATTATTAAAATAAAATACAATAGGCTTTCCTCTCAGAAAACCGGACTTAATGCATATGTAAAATGTAGTCCAAGATTAGCCTGTGCATTCCGCACAAGGACAACACTTTCAGCCTAAACTGGATTTTCGTTAAGAAGGGACTTCCTTTAATATTAAAATTCCATTCAAGTGGAACGTGCCGTCACTGATTAGCCAGTGCGGACTGCAGAGGCCAATATGGGGTAATACCACACGCGCATGCATCAAGACCGGTTTTCCCGGACAGTAGCTCGTATACAATCTTTCAGATGTTTTCGTTAGAATTGCTGACAACGCAAAGCAATACTCGCTGACCAAAAATACAATTCGTAAAATATATGTGCGTGTATAAATGTTTTATGTTGGAGTGACGCAGTGGTTAAGTGGGTAGCATTTATATGAGACATGTCACGGGTTAGAACCCAATAAAAACAGCGATTTAATAGTATTCTATTATTTTGTCCCAACTTCTGTAAAATAACATGAACTATTTTAGTATGTTTCTAACATGTAGATTCAGACAATCAGTAAGTTTGACATCATCACATATATTTTGTACTCGACTAGGGCACGCCAATTGCTCAGGGAACTGTTTATGCGATTATGTTTTCAACTTTGATCTAATATCTATTGGTATTGAATGTTTTCACATAGCTAAATTGGTCCATCTTTATGATGTAACCACATGGTTTCTTTTTTGTTTTCGTTCAAGAAACTTTATTTTCCTCGTCAATAGGTGCGTGAGGGTCGAGGGCATCCTCCTCCACACTTTACATAGTTTGCAAGCAATATATGCATATAATAACAAATTTCATATTTTTTACAATCCATACCTTTTAGATAACATTAATCTTATAATGAAATAATTGACAATACAATAGTTTTAAAGGCACGTATCCCATCTACTGAAAAAGGGGTAACAATAGTTCTTAAACTTAACTTTTACGCAAATCGTTAAAAAAAATCATTAAGTACATGGCAGTGCAATACCAGGTACGATTTTTCCGCTCTAAGAGTTGGTCTAGTTTTGTTCATTTAACAATTATAAATAAACATTTTGATCAAAACAAATATTAAATTTGAAGGCTCATTTGTATTTGCATCTCCAAGTATAAAAGAAGGAATATTTAGTAAATTCAAAAAAATTAAATATACAAAAAATTAAAACATCAAGAAAACAACTCTGTTATTAACTGGTTGACATGCTGACATTCCCAAAATTTATGTTGAGTGGTTTTACATGCAGTTGTTCACAAAAGGTACAGTTTGCCGAAGTGGAATAATCAGTTATCTGCGCACCAGTGTAATAAGCATTCAAAGGAAAAACTATAACGCTCTGTATTGTTCAACAATCCTGAAACAAACTTTTTATTAACGTTACATCAATATCTAGCAAGTATTCTTTGTCTACATGACAGTGTCCGTCTATAAAATGAAAGAAAATATGAAGGAAATAGGCATATATCAGGATGATAATGAGTAGTTGTCACAAATGGAATGTAGCTCTGTAATTTGTTGTAAACATATTAATTGATAAACAAATCAAAATAATTTATATATGCAATATTTGAAGCACATCTTGACCGAAATGTGTTGGTTAATTTAAGGATCACATAATAAATATATTCTGGTCAATGAGTGCCACTATTGTTTCATACCACTTAACCAATCACATCGAAACGTTAAACGATGCCGATACCGGTAGGTCCTGAATGTCACGTGCAGTTAGACATGCTCGACATGTGTGTCAACATATGTGCAGGTTCAAAATTTAGTGCAGTCGCATGTGGGAGCTTGTCACGCAATACGTAGTGTGCATATTGATTAAAACTAGAAGGTCAACAAACTGCACGCTATTTCTATAGCACGTCCAGCAAAGCCGCAAAACAGAAATGGTATAAATCCATAATTATATATATATACGACCGTAAAAGATGAAAACTTGACTTAGTTCCTTACTAATAACGGGTGAGTTATCCTAATGGATGATTGTTTCAAAGTTTTAAGATCTTAGTGCACATATATGTACATTGCATTTGTAATGATCATGCACAACGATAAAAACCATCTTCCGTCGAAGTACCTTGTCGTTAATTGGTCTTTTATTTATTTTTTTAAACAAGTATATCGTCAAGTCAAACAATATTTAGCGGTTTTGAAGTTTTACAAGTTACATGCGATGGTTTTCATAGTATAATAACTCGTAGAAAAGAGAGACCTCTTAATATCAATTTAAATTATGTTCCAATTCCGGAAATTGCCTCGGGCTAAACCGGAAACCGAGTTGAAACCCTCCTATTTCTCATCATCAGGGCACATGTGACGAGCCGTTGTGAAGATTAGCAGATACAGTTATGAAATAATTCCGAAGTGTGGTGAGCAAATAAATGCTGAGGTTTCAAGTGGACTAATTAATAATTCGCGATGTTCCAAACCAAGCTTCCACTTCACCGTCCGCGGTATAACAGTAAAACCATCATAGCTCGACTTGAACGAATTAAATGCCTTTTATTCAAGTGGCAAAACGGTAAACGCAAAAAAAGGAAGAAAAAAACTAAATGTTAAATTATTTCTAGTAATTGCTTTGTATGTAGCAAAAACTACATTTAATGTGTCTTTCAAAAGAGCATATGTTTGGGAACGTCCACAAAGAGTTGCTCGTTGTTCTATTTAAATTTTCTCCATGCTTACTTCAGATGTTATTAGTTCCTAATACGTCACACATAGTGTATGTACTTTTACTAGTTTGCGTACACGTGGTAACGTATATGCACTACCGTCAATTCTTCGATACAAAGGAATGATAATAAACATAACATAAACTATGGGATTTTTTGTAATCAAAGATACATTAGTTTATATCACTACATTTGTATTCAAGTATATAAGATATACAATATATATATATATATATATATATGTATTTATAATGATATATATTTATATACAGATTAAAACACTCCTTACCGTGGCCCTCTTGCTTTCTACAAAACGTTGACATTGTGTAAATATAGTTCACTGAAGGGTTTAAAGGAAGACAGAGTTAAAAAATGGTATATAAACATAGGTATTTACATGGTCATAAAGTCAACTATCAATTGTTGTATGTTTGGTATGTATACGGAACGGATGCACATAGTGTAGGTTCTCGAGTATGTTATACTTTAATCGACCATGTTTTGACATACTATGTGTACATTATGGATCATATACTGCTTTTCGTATACTATACATGTTCTATGTATAAAGTAATATCGTAGTATAGTGATTGTAATTGGTAATGACCTGAAGGACGAGAATTGTACGTAGAATGACAAGATGGAAAGTGATTATTATATGTGGTTATATTTTATGTATTTTTTTAGATTTAATTATGATTTTAAACATGTTTTCGATCAATAATGTGATTTGAAAATGATTGGTATAACCAGCAATTGTTTATGTCCATGTTGTGAATGGAATGGCAATTAAATTAAAACGTATTTTCTTTTATTGTTGTTTGATTTGAAATGTGATTCTATATGGATTAGTGTTCAATGTATATACGTTTCAAATGTTTTATGGGTAAATATGTGTAAAGTGTGAGTTCTGGACGCCCGAAATCCGATTAAAACCCTCAAATGTTTACTTTGCATTGACCGTTCCAAGGCTGTGACGCCAGTTTCATTTATTTGGCTTCGTGTATATCGATTGCTTTTGTTCTGTGCCTGTATCTGTTATTGAGCCATTGGTCACTTGCGATTAATTAAACACAATATTGATTTTCTTCTGATGTAAGTAGAGTGTTTCTAAGAGAATACTCCGGGCATTCCGTAATGTGTTGGGGTTGAGTGAGAGGCCCGATAGGACGGATTTATTGGCAACAAACTTGACATAAAAAGGACCATGGCAACGACTGAAAACAACACATCAGTTACTTGTCAGTGTGGCAAGGTTTGTCTAACTCTGCAAGTGATAAAGATGCCTCAGACATATCGATTTCCAGGCGGGCAGAAGACAGGAACATAGCACGGATTTAGATGGTAACACTGTAGAGAAACGAGCCGGGTGTTAAACATCAGGATTGATGATCTCTCAGCGCCTGTTTTCTCCCTGACGGGGTAGGGGGAAGGATCGATGGATGGTGATTCGACCAACATCGGAGAGTGATTGAGGCCCCAGGATGAGACACAAAACGCAAGCTCGGAAGGTCATGAGACTGATTCAACAGTCACAGAAGACTCCCTAATATTTAGAAAAACTCTTGTTAGGGGAGTCTCTCCCATCTTTGGATCCTCAAAGCTGAACTAAAAAAATAGGAAAGTCTCCTGACCTTCCCTGAAGAATTATTTACAAAAAATGCAGGTCAAGAAAATGGGACACCCCAGTCAAAAAAGACTACAATCCATAGAAAAGTGATCATCCAGCAGCTTATTGTGCCCTGGAGGAACCTGTGGCAGAAGCAAGTGAACTAAAGCAGTGAGTGGAACTTGCACAGATGTGTAGAGATAGATGGTGAAAGACATGGGTCTTTCCGGTAGATGTGAGATGCAGAGGATTCCCATTTTAGTCGACATTAAAAATGTTTGGAGTAATGGGCATCAGAAAGATGATGATCGTATGAAAAAAGGACACTGTTATTTTCCGCAAATGGCCGGTCTCTGAGTAAGAGTAGCGCTAGGGAGATCATGCTCATTCGAGACACCATTTGAATTATTGTCCCTATTACTGTTAATTTATTTGTTCGATTTAAACTTTGGCCGTTCCTATTTGTGAGGTGTGTTTAGTATGAGAACATTGAATGGTGACATAAAATTGAATATAACCACTAAAACATGTCTTTTTTGTGTAAATACTCTTTCATTGCAATTATCATGGGGAAATAAAAACATAACGTAAACAATATGCGAATATAAGCTTATTAGCTGGTTGACCTTTTTCAAAAGTCAATTTTTCTCTTTGTTTATAGTATCATGTAAACACACATCATATTGATCTCAATACCCGTGGTTTGCGAAACAATTAAAACAGGATAACAGTCAGTTTCTAATTTACTTTCTAAGAAAATTCAATCGTTGATTTATTGTTTTATTTTCATGGACAGTGTCCTGTAACATTCGATATGTTCTGTGTAAATATACGAAATATTTCCTATCGTAATTTGCCAAACGAATCGGTTCGACCCCAGCATAAAATGCATACCTTTAGATATTGAACATGTTTATGTTTTAGATATTGAACATGTTTATGTATATGGCATGATCATTTCACATTAAGAGCCACCATGGATTAAAACGATTCTCGTTAAATGCGTTGCTTAAGTTTTAGTCATAAAAAGTGCATCGAAAGTAAAGGGATGTCAACAGAGGCCGATAATGAATTCCAAAAACCAATGTATTGAGTACACAATATTTATATTATTTGATTGTCTCTGAATACAGCATCGTGTTCGATTTATGTTTCATTGTATTGTCAAAACATTATACTGTAGACGCCCGTATAAAATTACAGCCACTTCGGTCGAACGCAATAACGGTCATTTAAAAGTAACATTTTTTTAGACCGTCGTAAAATTGCGAAACATTACTTCGCGCTATCACTGTTATTACATCCTCTGATTGTTGCATAGTCGTATTTTACCGTCTCAACAGCTGCGAGAGACGTTCAGCATGGAACGCCGAGCCATATAATGTGTCTTTAGGAGAAAACATCTTACACTCAAGTGGAAACAGTCCTCATTCCCCCGACATTGTTGCTGACACATTACAAAGTAGTGCAGTCGTTGTGTACGTTAGATAACTAAAAGCATGTTTATGCTAATATTGTACAATTATATTCAATGAACGCACCCTAAAGAACAGTAATAAAAGCGTAATGTGCTCTATTGGCTATGAAGCACTTACATTTTTTGTTTGATTTACGGAGAATTTCAGATGAACTCACATCCATGATGTTTTTGTGGTTTACATACATATTATACATGACTTCTATTCATATACAAATGTGTTAGGATAACCGTTTACGTACCTAGAGTTCACTGGAGTACACATATCAAAGTAAATAATCATGGTTTCACGTGTTTTTCAGAAGTATACACAAACATGAGACAACGACGTTTTCGTTCTCTGTTGTAAGCCGAGCATTGCCTCACAAACCACGTTTGCACTTACAAACAATTGTTTATTGTCATTATTTAAGAGACCATTTCTTTTTCCTATACGTTTATGATTTGTTTCTCCGTTTCTTTTTCGACACAGCCAAACTACCCCATCTTCAATTTTCTTACTATTTTAAGACGCTATACATTGACTTAAAACGTAATATTTTTATTAATTTATTAACATAGCACTCCTTCCAAAAGCGTTACTGTAGTTTCGATTCTTTTCCGCCGGATCCCAGATGTTTTCATGCTGATTATCAATCGCATAAGGCAGTCCAGTTCATTGTTTGTTTTGGTAAAATTTTGGGCCCCCATTCCCAATCTCAACAAGGAAATATGTATTCCTAATTAGATGCCTAAAATTACCAATAAAAGGTTTCCAAAATAAATAAATTGCAATATTGAATTCATTTCAGATCTTTAAGTTGAACCTTAGCAAATAGATTTTGAAAATATGTTTATTCTCAATTTTTAAGTATTTGTTACCAAGAAAAAACACAATCCCAATTTCAAAAACGACGCGATTTTTCCTAATCCGAAGGGCCCGACCCAATTCCCAGTGGTGTAAAAACTCACTGCAGTGGGAAATACGCCGTTTACAAATCTATTGTCGTTTGAGGATTTTCATATTGTAACAAGACAATATAATATTACGCAGAGGCCAGTTGGTCTACGGTCGCCTAAATCATTTTGAACCCTAACCCTTAAAAAAATGGGTACATGTAAGTAATAATTCATATGGGCGACGGTGGACCATCGTCCATATGTACGTGAACCCATGATGTTATGATTACTGATGTTAAACCCATCGCCGCGTTGGTGTACTTTTGTCAACATACTGGGTGAAGGGGTGTTTCCCGGTAATTCATTTATTTGCATCTCTCTTTGGTAAGTTTTGACCATACCGGACGCATGCAAACACAATTGTTTCATGCGACAAATGACCAAAGATGATATTTCACTGAAATGAATTGCAGTCACGATGCAGAGTATCGCTTTTGACATGTTTTATTCTTGCAGTGACGAGAAGGCTCACGCATGTTTAATCAAAATGCAACCTAAATTTGTTGCGGAGTTTTATTAACTAGTACGATGAGCTATAAAGACACGCATTTCCTGTTAGTCAGTCATTTCTTCCGTTAGTTTGTCCTTCTGTCAATCATCAATTAATCAAATCCATTATAAAGTACATACGCTAAAATATTGGAACTAACATCCCCCGACAAACGAGAGTAAGAATAGAAACCACTTGGTTCCAAGGTTAATACCTCGGTAACGAACGCTCTTAAAATATTATTAGGGCACATTTGTAAATTTGACATGGTAATAAAGAATTTTTGTATCATTTATATGTTGCACTGGTATCTAAATATCATCTCCGATGCACAGTGACATCTAGCGTGGAGGATCTTCAAGCCTCGATTTCAAAACTGCCATGGAGCCTTTCACAGAGATAAGGAGATTTTTCTCTAAGAATTATACGTACGTGCGGGCATGGATCCCATTTAGATGTAATTAAATGAGAGAATAGATTTTATCGTGAATCGGTTCATATGAGAAATCAGCGAAAATTACAACCACTTTTATACAGGCACTGGCGTTTGATTTTATCGTGTAGATGTAAACAAGTCTGACATGAAGTCATAAGAATATGAGGTGTTTACATTTTCACGTTTGTTGTGACATTAATGATGCGTCTCAAAAGATTTCTAAGTTATGAGAAGAGCGTTTAACATTGGATTTAACCTATGATGTTGCCAATGATTATTGACGTTGTTGTATATCTTATGAGCTTTTTATGTTTTTGCTTATTTTATTAGCTTAATTTAACAATACTTTTGTTCAAACAAACGGGTATATTTTGCATAGTATACACATTGCTTTGCAAACGATAAACGTAACATGTCTTGTTGCATTCAGATACCACTTGGTTGACATTCCCAGACAATCACCGTATATCAAGTTGTATAGTGAGCTCCATTTTATTTAAACCTCATATTTTAAAAAAAACCTACAAATATGAAAAGACAGCAACTGATCATTCACCGTACATAAAAATTACATTTTTTCAAGACCGGAAGCAACGAGCATTTCGCACAAAAATCTCATCACTCACGTCCTTATTTTACCGCACATTATGACAACCAACATTTACCTTTATAAACGTATTTCAAAGCGCGGTGGCTAAATAAAAGCTGATGTTTTAAGCGCTCTAGTTAGTAATCCCCGATCAGTTAACAATCAAAGGTGAAACGTTCGAGGTCGCGGTGGCGTAGTGGATATGTTGTCCGCCTAGCGACCGAAACGTCACAGGTTCGATCCAAATTGTTGGAGCGTCCTTTGATCTCCCTCGAAGACACCAAGTACTGTTTCTACCCAGGGAACGGACTCGAGAGAGTTTCAATAAGCCTAAGGCTTTCGATGCAATCGAGATAAAATAAATAGGTTGCACTAATCTTGTGAGGATGTATTAAGATCGACAGTAGTTGCAGCACTGATACAAGAACTTTAAGGTCATGTTGGCACGCACGCACGCATACAACCACACACACACACACACACACACACACACACACACACACACACACACACACACACACACANACACACACACACACAAATACGAATAAACGAAATTAATTCTTAGGCAACATTTGTTATTACAAAGTCATGTGTATATAGTATTTCTGAAGCCCAATACCCTGTCATTTAAGTTGAAGTCAATGAAACCACTAACTCGCAAAGTGGTCGTTGATCACATACGTTTTTATTAGTGTAATGCAGCCATTAGTTTAGTTTAAACATATTTTATTTCCAAAATAATCACATGTACAGTTGACACAAATACAAAATATACATACAAATACATATATTTTGAAAAAAGGTATGACCTATAGTTCTAGCAACATTATTAATTGTATTTCCCTGTTTTGATATTTACATTTCATGTTAGTGACGATAACGTGAATGCATGAAGCTCTATGTTATATAGTCAAAAGTATGTGTCGTTTTTTCCTGACTGCAATTCCTTGACTGACCAATATTGTTACGGACCTCTCCTTTGAGGTATACCGTTTTAAATACTTAATTACTTATAGCTTTCAAATAGCTGTTAATAAAGTGTTACGCTTGTTCCATCCATTTTAAAATACGACACAAGTCGAAATAAATGTTCAAACAATAATTTATTCGTGCGAAGACAATAATCGCTATAAACTTCGTGCGAAGACAATAATCGCAATAAACAACCCGTTTAGAGAGCAACACAATGTAAGTTATTTCTAACCGCCAGCTTCCTGGTAAATATACTAGGGTAGTGTTTACAAGGATTTACACATGTGACGCACAATCAGTCAGTTCTGCGTTCATTCAGAATTTATGTAAATATTACAATAAAAGTGATAAAAACGCTTCCAAAAACAGTGTTACTTAATGTAAACAATCTTCATATCAATGGATTACTACTATATAACTTATGTGATTATGACTTAAAGGTATTTACTTCGAAAAATTGAATGACAATAATCACGTCTATTCTAGATCTTGACTTTAGCTCAACTGTCCACTATCTCNAAAACATACTTGATTTCCTCGTGCATACTTTCATGCCCAAGCGTTCATTGCATTGCATTATGGGAAAATCATTTTCTTCTAATTCGTTAAATCAAAGGATGATCATTGTATATCCCGCTTTAGTTGCAAACGGTATTTGCTAGCTGAAACAATCGTTCAGTGTACTCTTATTTTTCTTTCTGTCAGTATCATTTTAAGACATCGACATTGACCTTGAACTGAAAAACAAATCAACTTCTGACAGCAATTATTTCTGATTTATTGTGAAATTGTCCATGTACAATACATTCACTAAACCTACTAAAAAGGTTGTTCGTGTTATTCAATACATTGTCTTTACTCTGTCACGCGGACGCAAAGGGAACTCGTACACAATGAAAAGAATACCATGACGATTGCAGTTGTGTTCGCTGGAGTTTTATTGTAGTGCGCCCATGTTTCATTTTGAGTTTCGAAATTATAATAGATATAATAGGGGGATTCACCTCTTAACAAACAGACTTAGGTTCTGTTCCGATGTTTTATCGATTGTGATTCATTCTACTGCTCGTTATTCCATGAAGTCACATTTAGGCCACCATGGTATAATGGATATGGTGCCTTCCTAGCGGCCGGGGGGTCACGGGTTCGATCCCCACTGTGGGAGCGTTCTTTAGATCCCCTCCAAAGGCACCAAGTACTGGTTGTAGGCCGAGGAAACGGACTCGAGAGCATTTCAAATAAGTAGTAAGTACTTTAAATGCAATCGAGCTAAAATAAATAGGTTTAAACTATTCCATGAAGCCAAACTATATAATAAAAATACCATTATATGTGTTAAAACTGTTTAACGATCGGCTAGCCTCCTTTTTGAGTAATACGTAGGAAAAATATTTCAAAAATAGATTAAAACAGTTCCTAAGAATGCTTTGTTTCACTCTAATCAAGCAATGTTGTAAAATTTTATGTGAGGCCGATTCCTGAATACTTTTTATTGTATTAGGGTTTAATAGAACTTCATATCACGGACGAAAACAAACAAGAAAATATTGAATGTTAAGTTTCATATACGTACTGACAACTAGAATAACAACACTTGCATAGCACAGGCAGACCACGACCCAAACCAATCATCTCTCTGTTTGCTGTGCACCATCAGGCTGGATCCCACCCATTCTGAACCAAACAAATTTAAATCATCCCGCAGTTTATATAAAAAATCGTTATGTATTCAAAATTGATCCTAACGTAACGAAGGCAATAACGTTGTTTTCACCTATACTGCACTCTTTCTACGATGCGCATTCACTAATAAATGTTCGAATGAGTTTTTGTGCAATCGGAAGATCCACTTATGCAAATATCTATAACATACACATAATTACGTCATCTTTTTAACACTTTTCTGTCTTTACCGACATAAACTGAGCTTTGAAAGCTAACCTTTGTAGACCTTGTTGATACTGTGGACACTGATACATGCACCAAGGAGTATTATAGCTAACAACATCAGAAAATTATGTAATGATTTATGTAACATCAGATCCGAGGGGTTGATAGTTTCCTGTATTGCCGACACAACGGATGCTTAAGTTTAAAGTCAACTGAACACAGTTGCGTGTGGGATGGCATGTTTTGTCCAACTGATGTAATGTTCACAACGTGTCCTTCCAGCATGGGGCATTATTAGTTTTGAACATTTTTGGGCAATAAGTTGACATGTGTTTACAATGTTTTGATGCATATATATACACACATAGTTGTCTTAATTCCTTTTTAAATGCTTTAAACATTCTGTGGACTGTTGACATAATAATGTGAGCTTTTTGGATTGTATTTATTGTACCAATGTAACTATCCATGAAATCAAACGAAAACACTATTTCTCATTGCTGGGTCAACTCAACCAAATTATGATGTTAACAATCATATAGATATTTGTATCAGTCAATCTTTAATCACGTTTGCTCATGAAAGCGAATTTACTTTCACCGATCTCGAAAGAGCTGTTAAATATAAACTGGTAATGGATTCATAATATTCTAATCGGTATGCATGCAGAGGGTGGCAACAAAATTCCTATCGACTCATAAACACGCATCGTCATTCTTTGACACAAAACGGTTATGCCTAGGTGTCTAGGCATTGCGGTCTAAATTATTTTGAATGTTCTTCTGAATTCCGTACGGATCTTTCCCCACATATTGTCTGTAATAAATCATCGATTCAAAGACGAGCTTTCCATTCTAAACCTCGGCAATTCTTATTTGCAATTACTGCTAATGGGGCAATGTCAATCACTTAAATGAATATTTAATTATTATATATGAGAATAATTCACGTAGCTTGAATGGGGTTTGGTTATGTCAATTACAATTATTAACGATATAGCGGTTCGTTCGTATTTTATATAAAACAAATACAGTATGAAACACACGCTACAGAGTTTGTATGTAGGAGGATTACAAATTATTAATCAATATGTATCATCAACAACACTTTATTTCTGTACAGTTTAATCTGAATGGTTTCGTAGTTCTAGCTAGTATTCCCTGTTTACCAAATAGAGCATATGTCTGTTAACATTATCATATATTGAAGAAATAGGATTTGTTTTAACTTCATTTTAACGAATTATAACTCATCCAACGCCATTAGTTTTGTGCCGATGCTTGTTTGTCTTTTTACTAATTGACCTAACAAAACAGTAAATCAAGGTTTTCGGTTAGCTTAAGTGAGAGGTGGAGATGAAACACACGATTTGATTATATGGTAATTTGTTGCAAAATATTAAGCTACTAATTGCAATTTGTACATAATGTTATTCGTTAGTTCCAACATAGTTTGGCACCAGTCAATATGTATGTTCCAAAATTGAAAAAAAATCGTTTTCAATTGCCATCTTACCGATAAAAAAGGTAAGATATTTAAACAAACGGGTCCGTGAACGCATATTGTTTGCATTAAATTATTGTCAAGCAATATCTGCCAACTGCATACGTTGTAAAATGAACATCGTTCTTCGCACAGTAATATAACGCATTTACTCCAAACCATTCTCCGTATATATGACGCCCGATGTCCGTTGCAAACGTCAACTTTCGACGAGTGTTACTTTTTGTAGTACCACTTGTCTGCGATGAAAATATTCATTTTTAGAACAGGTTCTTGGAAACAAGCACATCGGAATTTCATAACACACTGCACACAAGTGTTCCGATCCTCAGTATTTATTACTGGATTATCACCGCTCCAATAAAGTGACACTGTTTCACTTCACATTAATCATACGTGTATTGGTATGCACTGATCTAGTGGATGTATCCGAATTATTTTTACTTTTATTGCATAATTGTTGTTGCACCAATAAAAATAAACCATTTTACTACGTCCTCGTAATGGTTGCCATAACCAACGATATTACCCATCCAATTATCATAAAACTAAAGGTATTCATAAATGCAAAACTAAATTGCTCATCAAATCGGAATATACCGTTATGTAAATTAGAACTATATTTTTGTTCACATTCAATCTCTGCAAAATAGTTGGCGTCTTTGATTTTGTTGGAAAAGTTTTCAAGGGACGACTGAATCCACTTCAATGTGAAGGGGTTTCCACTTCAAAAGCCAATATTCTTTCCATCAACCAGAACTTTACTTTTTCGCACAGCTGTCGAGTCAGTAAAATGCTTGCTTCCTTACATCGAAAGAGAATAATTATGGCAATGACAAGAGTTTGAAGCACTCAGGGAATGAGTTAAAAGAAAATATTGTATGTGCCTGGTGACATTAAAACAATAAACCGGGTTATTTGAGGAATCTGCTGGATATAATAAATGTTAAATACAAATAAAAACACTGTTAAAACTGCTTATGCTGTACGGCAATGTCATATAGTTGATCTGCTTATTCGAAAACGATAACCTCATCTTGAATAGTAGGTGCACACATATAATCTTTACTAACGTATACATGACGCACAAAATGAGAGTTGTTTATATATTTTATCGAAAGTTTAATCAGATTGATGATTAACCATCTACTGTGGGAAAACTGTTCCTTTGTTACTCTTCTAAAATCTGAATCATTGTTATATAATATTAATGACATTGAATTCAATTTGCAGAATGGAATACTCATCATCATCAATAAAATCATCATAATTATCCTCGTTAATCTTAACAAGTTATTGCCTTATAAATAATAACACGAAGACATATTAGGGGTGGATGTTTGTATTTGACATGGCTTGCAAATAAAACAAAGAGAGAATACACAATATAAATAACAACAATAAAACATGAAAGTTAAACCTATATGATTAAATTCTACACTATCTAATAGACCTTTCCAACTGTCATTTTACTTAAAATATAAAGTAGCAAACATTTGTAAAAGCAATAAAGACATGCGTTTCAACAGAAACCGGTCAACTGACCACACACGTCAACTGGTTTATCCATATAAGGCCAATTGGCCTACAATAACATACCTTTAATGTTCCCAAATATTTAATATACCTTTTGAACATTCCAGTTACTGAAAAGATAAACGTGAAACTATGTGTGAATGCAATGTCAACATGCGTTTTAACAAATTTCGGTAAAGTGAACACACAAGCAAACTGGCTACTCCACATATGGCCCAACTGGCCTTCAACAAACGGTAAAGTGAACACACAAGCCAACTGGCTAATCCACATATGGCCCAACTGGCCTTCAACAAACGGTAAAGTGAACACACAAGCCAACTGGCTAATCCACATATGGCCCAACTGGCCTTCAACAAACGGTAAAGTGAACACACAAGCCAACTGGCTAATCCACATATGGCCCAACTGGCCTTCAACAAACGGTAAAGTGAACACACAAGCCAACTGGCTAATCCACATATGGCCCAACTGGCCTTCAACAAACGGTAAAGTGAACACACAAGCCAACTGGCTAATCCACATATGGCCCAACTGGCCTTCAACAAACGGTAAAGTGAACACACAAGCCAACTGGCTAATCCACATATGGCCCAACTGGCCTTCAACAAACGGTAAAGTGAACACACAAGCCAACTGGCTAATCCACATATGGCCCAACTGGCCTTCAACAAACGGTAAAGTGAACACACAAGCCAACTGGCTAATCCACATATGGCCCAACTGGCCTTCAACAAACGGTAAAGTGAACACACAAGCCAACTGGCTAATCCACATATGGCCCAACTGGCCTTCAACAAACGGTAAAGTGAACACACAAGCCAACTGGCTAATCCACATATGGCCCAACTGGCCTTCAACAAACGGTAAAGTGAACACACAAGCCAACTGGCTAATCCACATATGGCCCAACTGGCCTTCAACAAACGGTAAAGTGAACACACAAGCCAACTGGCTAATCCACATATGGCCCAACTGGCCTTCAACAAACGGTAAAGTGAACACACAAGCCAACTGGCTAATCCACATATGGCCCAACTGGCCTTCAACAAACGGTAAAGTGAACACACAAGCCAACTGGCTAATCCACATATGGCCCAACTGGCCTTCAACAAACGGTAAAGTGAACACACAAGCCAACTGGCTAATCCACATATGGCCCAACTGGCCTTCAACAAACGGTAAAGTGAACACACAAGCCAACTGGCTAATCCACATATGGCCCAACTGGCCTTCAACAAACGGTAAAGTGAACACACAAGCCAACTGGCTAATCCACATATGGCCCAACTGGCCTTCAACAAACGGTAAAGTGAACACACAAGCCAACTGGCTAATCCACATATGGCCCAACTGGCCTTCAACAAACGGTAAAGTGAACACACAAGCCAACTGGCTAATCCACATATGGCCCAACTGGCCTTCAACAAACGGTAAAGTGAACACACAAGCCAACTGGCTAATCCACATATGGCCCAACTGGCCTTCAACAAACGGTAAAGTGAACACACAAGCCAACTGGCTAATCCACATATGGCCCAACTGGCCTTCAACAAACGGTAAAGTGAACACACAAGCCAACTGGCTAATCCACATATGGCCCAACTGGCCTTCAACAAACGGTAAAGTGAACACACAAGCCAACTGGCTAATCCACATATGGCCCAACTGGCCTTCAACAAACGGTAAAGTGAACACACAAGCCAACTGGCTAATCCACATATGGCCCAACTGGCCTTCAACAAACGGTAAAGTGAACACACAAGCCAACTGGCTAATCCACATATGGCCCAACTGGCCTTCAACAAACGGTAAAGTGAACACACAAGCCAACTGGCTAATCCACATATGGCCCAACTGGCCTTCAACAAACGGTAAAGTGAACACACAAGCCAACTGGCTAATCCACATATGGCCCAACTGGCCTTCAACAAACGGTAAAGTGAACACACAAGCCAACTGGCTAATCCACATATGGCCCAACTGGCCTTCAACAAACGGTAAAGTGAACACACAAGCCAACTGGCTAATCCACATATGGCCCAACTGGCCTTCAACAAACGGTAAAGTGAACACACAAGCCAACTGGCTAATCCACATATGGCCCAACTGGCCTTCAACAAACGGTAAAGTGAACACACAAGCCAACTGGCTAATCCACATATGGCCCAACTGGCCTTCAACAAACGGTAAAGTGAACACACAAGCCAACTGGCTAATCCACATATGGCCCAACTGGCCTTCAACAAACGGTAAAGTGAACACACAAGCCAACTGGCTAATCCACATATGGCCCAACTGGCCTTCAACAAACGGTAAAGTGAACACACAAGCCAACTGGCTAATCCACATATGGCCCAACTGGCCTTCAACAAACGGTAAAGTGAACACACAAGCCAACTGGCTAATCCACATATGGCCCAACTGGCCTTCAACAAACGGTAAAGTGAACACACAAGCCAACTGGCTAATCCACATATGGCCCAACTGGCCTTCAACAAACGGTAAAGTGAACACACAAGCCAACTGGCTAATCCACATATGGCCCAACTGGCCTTCAACAAACGGTAAAGTGAACACACAAGCCAACTGGCTAATCCACATATGGCCCAACNAATAGGTGTGTGTGGGTCGAGGGCATGTCACTCCACACCGTACAGAGCTTAAAAAAAATATATGCATATTATAACATATTTTATAACATGACTTACGCTCCAGGAGTGAAATAACGTAATGCTCAATTTTGTTTATTACACGGGTGTTATTTCACTAGTTATATAACTATGCAAATTAGCCGAATCACTTAAAAGATATTCATACGCGCTGTCAAAGACAAGGCATTTACAACCGCAACTTGCTTACCCACAATGCACTTTTTTTTTACTGCGGAGTGCAGCTTATAGTTACACAACCATATAGGCTTATTCGTCCAGAACTACTTCTCATGTTCAGGTACACACAATGACCGCATTGCTGCTTCGTTATAGATATCGACCTTTCCTCTATATGGCACGGAGGGGAATACATGTGTGTTTTAAAGCATTTTGTTGGTCATGTTATAAATAGAATCTTGCATTCGTGGTCGTTTTGTATTGAATTTATTAAACTCGTCATCTAAATGCAGATAAAAACTCGACAATCCTCGTTTTTATCTTCATTTAGATGACTCGTTTAATAAATTCAATACAAAACGACCACTCATGCAAGATCCTGTATGAAGTTCATAGCGCATGTCACGGTCATCCTCATCTCGTGGTGGCACAGGGAACACCATCGTAAAATAGAAAAGCAGGAACAATTAAGTCGCTGAAGTTGTGTTTAAAAAAGTAAAAACACTTCCCTTTTTTCCAATGTCTTCATTTATTCGCAAATTTTCTTTTCATTATTATTCTTTTATAAGTTTTTAGTATTTAGACTTCCCATCATATTAAATAAATAATAACTGTTTAGCGTTTGCAACGGTATGTAGTAAAAATAAACTTCTGAGTCGATTTTTGGTATTATTCTTATATCAAATAACTGATGTCGTTAAAAATAATTATAAATCCACTAATTTGCGTTATTGTTTTAAAAATGAACACACACCAAGCAACTAATTGTACAGCTTTATTCAACGTTGCTATCCTTCTAGCTAACAGAAAAAAAATATGATTCAACAAACATGTACATACCACAAATAGTTGTACTAGGCTTGTAATATAATCTGTTCGTCTCATTCGATATTTTCATATATTTCATAGGTGCGAGTGTGTTAGACAATGGCCTCATTCGATAATGAATGACGGGGTCGGAGTAATTAAAGAAAACGACATCTGTTTAATGCATTAACGATGTATGAACAAGTGTTTGCTGTCAATTAGAATAAAAATTGATACTTTATTGGTTATGATGCTAATAATGATGATGATTATTATTATGCTGATGATTGTGACGCTTATGATGAATNGATGTGTGAACAAGTGTATGCTGTCAATTAGAATAAAAACTGATACTTTTGTTGGTTATGAACATAAATTGATAAGTGTCTATGAAACAATAACGGTTTCGTTCGTTAGTGTCAATTCATAAATCAATGAGGTTATGTTGTAATGTAATTTATGACGAAATTTGCAAACACTTTGTAGGCATATCCGCGACAGAATATTTTAGGGCAAAGAGGGGGGATATCGTTCTTACCTTCACCTGCAATGACTGCCGCAACCGCCCTACGACGCCTGAATCAGCCTAAACTTAGAAAATGTCGCGCATTCGACTATGCTTGAGGTACTAGTTACTTCTCCGATATAAGTATTATAAATATTAAGTATATTCAGGTTTTTACAGTTTTTAACGCAATTATTTCACAAGCATAAACAAGTCTAAAGATTGTTTTCATTGGTATTATTAATCATTTTGCTATCATCTATTATACGGACTATATATAATGATGATAATTATGATGATGATTATTATTATGCTGATGATTGTGACTCTTATGATGAATTATGATGATTAATATTAATATGATGATTATTATGATGATGTGATTGCATTATTAATAAAATGAACAACTTGTGTGCAGTAAATTATGTATGATGTAATTATAGTAAATTAATGTATTGTGTTGTTAAGACGTATGTATTCCTTATNTTGACATTAATACATTTAAGTTGTTTATTCGTTGTATGCTCAGGCATCCGAGGTTCCTGCTTTGCTTCCACGGTTCGACATTTCGCACGATTTCGGATTGTCCGACTTGTCAGCGTCAGAAGACATAGCGCTCACCCGAACGTCCGAGTTCGAGCCTTTTGTAACTTATGAGCAATCAATATAAAATATGCGTAACAGTATAAATGCTATGCCCATGTTAAACTGTTCGTTGAGATAGGTGGGTTTTACCTTTTTTAATCCTAATCTAGCGGTTATANAATCGTGTAACTTATGAGCAATCAATATAAAATAGTTATTCTATTTAACAGTCGATACTACTGTTATACGTTAAATGCTTAACATTAGAATACTGTTTTACGTTAAATGCTTAACATTATAATAAAATTTTAAACGTTAAATGCTTAACAGTATAAATGCTATGCCCATTTTAAAATGTTCGTTTCAGTAATCTTCCAGAGCCAGCTGTATCCGACAGTGTACTAACTCAGCCCGAAACCATAGTCTACCGTTGTAGACGCAGGATCCAAAAGAGGCAAACCAAAGCTAGTATCCTCCGATGGATATTCATTCACGTTTAAGGTAATTAANTCAGTCACGCAAGAGGGTGACATATTTCAAGCGAAAGGGACACACACTCACGCTGCTGACCCTTTGATGCGGAAGAAAGTGGAATTGAAACGTGATGTAAGTTAGAATGGCGTGTTTATATATGTACGATGTTTAGATAAAATAGAGAAAATGAAACGTAACATAAATTATTTATATATTGATTTAAAAAGTTATTTAATCATATCTCGTTTAGTTGTTTATATAATATGTACGATGTTTTGAGAAAATATAGAAGATATGTATGTTGTAATCTTGTTCAGTTGAAGACAGAGGCCGTGGCTGATGTTTTCGAGCCTCCCGTAGATTGGTTGATGACCATATGAAAGTTTTCGACGCCACAGATTTCAACCTGGCCAAGACGCAGACATTGACGAGGATCCTCAACCGTGCCCGAGAAAAGCATCGGCCAACAGACCCATCATCAGTTGACTTTGAGGTGAATTTATGATATGAATTGCAAATTTTCNATGACCATATGAAAGTTTTCGAGGCCACAGATTTTAACCTGCCCAGGCCGCAGACATTGACGAGGATCCTCAACCGTGCCCGAGAAAAGCATCGGCCAACAGATTCAACATCACTTGACTTTGAGGTAAATTTGTGAGATGAATTGCTCATTTTCAATATACGTATAATATACAAACATTGTATTTATTTCTAATATATACAAAAAATAATGGTTATCACATGCATATTCTCAATCTGGGCACCGGAAGAGTGGTTTGTGTACCGACAGACTGTCAGAACGAACAACGACACAGAAGGTTTGTGATGCATTCAGTCTGTNGCCTGAAATTGGGGCCGAATAAGCCTGAAAAAACCGGGGCCGAATAAGCCTGAAAAAACCGGGGCCGAAAGAGCTTGGGGCCGAAAGAGCCGACAACCCTTCTTGAATGCTTTGAGCTTTTATGAGTATGGTAGGTTCTTGTTGAGTTGTGGGTTCTTTTTGAGTCGTGGGTATAGAGATTGCGTGAAATCCCATGATAAACCAACATATATTCCATTGGAATTTCCGGCAAAAATATCCGAACTTTTGGGAGCTTATGAAAGATTGGCTTTAGGCAGGGTCGGAAGCACAACGTAGTTTTCATCAATAATCATTATCCCCACCCTTTTTGAAAAAAAGGTGGGGATATTGTGGTTACATGTATCTCCGCCGTCCGTCCGTCTGTCCGTCCATGAGTCCGTCCTGGCCAATATCTCCGTCTACACTATTAGCACTAGAACCTTGAAACTTACGCACATGGTAGCTATGAGCATATGTGCGACCCTGCACTATTTGGAATTTTGATCTGACCCCTGGGTCAAAAGTTATGGGGGTTGGGGTGGGGCCAGGTCAGAGATTTTCACTCATTTCTTTAGGTTATTTTACATTTACTTCTTCATTTCTACGCTGATTTACTTCAAATTGATACTGGACCTCTCTTATGACAATACGGTCAATATCAACCATGCATGGCCCCATTCCCAACCCTGGGGTGCCCTGCCCACATAGGCCACACCCACCCAAAATTGCCTTTTACTATAATTTCTTCATTTCTACACGGATTCACTNAAAGCCGTCTCATATTCTTCTATCTATTCTTCTCATTTCGACGACGATATACCTGAAGCAAAAGACAAAGAGAATCTTTTTTCAAATGCATTAATCCTCAATAAAGATAATATATTACTGTAATAAACAATATTCCATAGTTTTAAAGAGTTTCGACCAACATATTTGCAACGATTAATTCAAATAAAAAATGGGGCCGAAAAAGCCTGGTACCTGGGCCGAAAGAGCCTGAAATTGGGGCCGAAAGAGCCTGAAAAAACCGGGGCCGAAAGAGCTTGGGGCCGAAAGAGCCGACAACCGACCGGTGCTACAAGCGTCCGTTGATCTGGATTAATACACGTCTGTAAACAACTTTGTTTAATTAATATTATTTAACGTCAATTATGGAATCAAAAGCATTTTTGGAACGGTTGAGGAAATTTGATGCATACCCTAAAACATTGGAAGACTTTCGAGTGAAAACGTTTGGTGGAGCTACTGGTAATTGACCGACATTTGATATTGAATCTTTTTCGGATAAGATTTATTCGGACACAAACACTCTTTTCCTTAATTTTTTATGATACTGATCAAGTGGAATTCAATAATTTTATCACTTAATGATTACAAAACAACAATCTCCTACATATGCTCTGCTGTAAACTAGCATGCATCATGCTCTATTTAGACTCATCTTGCACAACAAAACAAATTACTTCCTTGACACTGTCGCTGACTACATTGTTCCCTTACGTTTGTAAGTCGTATTTAAAACTTTAACAACAGATGTGTAATATGTTGATGCAGAAGAATAAATGTCTGATAATAGGACATGCATTTTGTGCAACATGTTTACATTCATCACAAAATATTAATTATTACAGCAATTGAAGCTTATCCTACTTTTCTTTCTGTTCCCTTCTTGTTCTCACCCTTCTATCACTATTTGTTCATGTTGTTATGAGAAGAATTAAAAATGCAATTTAAAGAAGAATATTAATACTATTCTCCTTTTGGGAAGCAAATTGTATTAGGTTTACATCACTCAGCGCTGATTTGAAAATGATTCAGTATCATAATTACTATGTAAACTAGCAAGGCCACATAAAATGTTTAAGGGACATACATAAGGTATGGTGATTTTTCCCACAATAATTGTATGTCTGCAAAGAATGCATACAAATTCAATCTGAAAACTGAAATAAAAACATAAGGTCACAGACCATGTTTTTATTTGATTTTTCCTTTTATATGACATGCAGTTTTGCATTAAATGTGTTAAATGGAAAGGTATATCAGGGTCTTTTAGACTTTTACCTTTCATGACAAATGAAATAGTGTGCACAAACATGAGTTTACCTTTTAATCCATGAATAAGAGGCTACAAAACTAAAAGTTTCCACAAAGAAGCACAGATTGTGACCCTCATTTAACATACTCATTTAAGATGTTGTTTAGTATGGCTCTATTCGTCATTGTTGGCTCGGGTACTACTTACATGTACCCCGGGTACTCTTAAGTATACTTACATGTACCCCGGGTACGGTAAATATACTAAAACGTACCTCGGAGATTTAATGCCAAATCGGTCGTTGTCGGCTATTTTTTTAAATTTATTATATTCACATTTATGTCANTCACAGACCATGTTTTTATTTGATTTTTCCTTTTATAGGACATGCAGTTTTGCATTAAAAGTGTTAAATGGAAAGGTATATCAGGGTCTTTTACCTTTCATGACAAATGAAATAGTGTGCACAAACATGAGTTTACCTTTTAATCCATGAATAAGAAGCTACAAAACTTAAAGTTTCCACAAAGAAGCACAGATTGTGACCCTCATTTAACATACTCATTTAAGACGTTGTTTAGTATGGCTCTATTGGTCATTGTTGGCTCGGTAACTACTTACATGTACCCCGGGTACTCTTAAGTATACTAACATGTACCCCGGGTACGGTAAATATACTTAAACGTAGCCGGGAAATTTAATGCCAAATCGGTCGTTGTCGGCTATTTTTTTTAAATTTATTATATTCACATTTATGTCAATTTTCTGTAAAATGGCCTCTATATTATCGAAACTCATACTCAAAAAGCATGTTGATGCATTTTTTTTAAAGAGAAGTTTGTTTAAGATAATCAGTAGCGCGTTTTACAACATTGGATTTTGGGTGGGAATATAACTTGGGTACAGTCTAAAATCGATCAAGTATATTTTCTGTACACGGGGTAAATGTAATTATACTTAAGAGTACACGGGGTACATGTAAGTAGTACCCGAGCCTACAATGACCAATCAAGCTTTAGTATGTATTTTGATGATATCATTCAATACAAACTTGTATTACATCATTTAAAAAACAATTGTATTAAAGCACAGCAATTTGTTTCCTTCTTTATAAAGTACCCTTAAAAGGTACTTTCCCAATTGAGGAAAAACTACAAATTTCCAAAATTGCTGTTAGAAAAATTCCAAAAGGAAGGAAAATTTCTTTATATTCGTTCCAAGAGTGCATTATCTGCAAATTAACAAATAAAATGAGCACTGAAACTGAATATTTTAAGCCTTATTGCATGCAAATGAATATTTTAATTGGTTTGTGCAATTTGTACCAAGCAATTAAAAATACTCATAATTCCCAATCTGAAGATTGCATGACGCCCGTTTTCCCAATTACAGGGGTTTTCAAGCTAATTTCGCCTATTGGTATGGTAACAGTCCTTTTTCCATTTGGGCAAAAACAATCGCTGAACGCATTACAAGAACTTTTGTTTCTTTTAGTGGATAAGCAAAGATTTATTTAACTCTTGGTTTATAGAAAAAGTATATTTACTGATAATGATACCAACCCGCTAATAGGACCATATTTATTACGACCCTCAAGAGGGCTTTTTAGGAGAGGTTTAGTGTCTATAAAAACAAGTCTGTATAATAGTAACAATTTATAATAACAATAAACGACATGATGTATATATTATCTTCATTTAACTGGTAAATGTTCTCTTTGTATTCTGTTTCAGTGACCATTGTCAGTGCAATATTCATGTTCATACTGTTCATATCGGAGCTGAATTTCTACCTGACCAAGGAAGTGCAGCCAGAGCTGTTTGTGGACATCTCTCGGGGAAACATCAAGATGAAGATTAATCTCAATATAACATTCAATAATTTACCATGTGCATGTAAGATTGTAGATGACTTTATAATTTCTTGATAATAATTTGTTAATAATTTAAGACAAAGCTTTCTTAATAATATACCACAAAGCTTTGTTAATAATTTACAACAAAGCCGCCCTACAGTGCTGTTTTCCAAATATTACAAACAATACATTCTTACACATAAACGAAACTTATAAAGGGCCTGTCAGAAATATTGTCATGTTAGATTGGAATTTGGTCGATCTGTCAGACACACAAATAATGAGTCTTTATTGAAATGTTTTAACCACTTACACCATGGATTTCAATTGAAGCAGAATCCTGCTTTTTTATGCAAGCGTTTTGCAATTTTGTCCATTTTGACTCCTCCAAATTATATTGCTTGCATCATTTTGATGCAAATGTTACCATGAAACTTACATAAAATTTATGTTTTATTACACAACATGTTTTTTAGTTAATCAAGATATACATATACATGTACTAAAATTTATACAAAGCAATATTTGTAGAGCAATCAACAAATATCCATAAACAAAATATCTAGATTTCATTTTTTTGACCCCTGAAAAGTTCATTTGACCCTTGAAAATTTCAAGCACAGGGTCATTTGACTCATTGTTTAAAAAAAACTATTGAAATCCCTGTTACACATGTAACTAACAGGAGAGAATAACAAACTCAAACTTTCATATTATTACTATTGATTAAATAGGGAAAAAAACGAGTAACCTAGTACTGTCCTTCCTTAAAACCATGAAAACTGTTGATGTGAACTACTATATATGTCTCTGTTCCTTTCTACAGTTTTGAGTATAGATGCCATGGATATCTCTGGGGAGAACCAGATTGATGTTGAACATAACTTGTACAAGCAGAGGATAAAACTCACTGGAGAAAAGGTGGAAGATGAACCAGAAAAACATGAGGGTAGGGTATCTTGTATGATATACTTGGTGGAATTATGGAGAAAAATAAATAAATGAAAAACACATTCAAATAGTTGTTTCTAATATATGGCAAAAACAATATATTGAAGAAAAAAACGATGCAAGTTTCATTCATTTCAGTCTAGGCATACCTACAGATGTTTAACATTTTTTGATATGTTCTGAGAAAACTGGGCATAATGCATGTGCGTCAAGTGTCATCCTAGATTAGCCTGTGCAGTCCGCACAGGTTAATCGGGGCCGACACTTTCCGCCTTAGCTGGATTTTCGCTAAGAAGGGACATCATTTAAACGAAAAATTCCATTAAAGCGGAAATTGTAGTCCCTGATTAGCCTGTGCGGACGGCACAGGCTAATATGGGATGACAATTTACACACAAGCATTATGCCCAGTTTTCTCAGTACACGACACATGTGTGGTGCGTGTCTTTGTTTGACTGTGTCTGTGTAAGACCCCTATAAAAATAGTAGCTGCTGATCATGTCTGAAATCCCTTGGATTCATGCACTTTGTGTGCATTGTATTATTATCCCACAAACAGGGTGTATATTGGAGTCGCTTTGTCCATCAGTTGGTTTACCGGTCGCTTTGTGTGTTTGTGCATAGAAAATGTTATTAAGTCTGTGGAACATACTATTTCCACACTTCTCAAGCAATTTAATTGAAACTTAAACTAAAAAATGTCATCATCATAAAATTGTTGTTGAAACATACATTGTTTTAATACCCAGAGATCCACTCATTTCTTATGTATGTGCCCTTGAACAGCTGACAAAGCAGTGCAGGGACATCAGTCACAAATCCATAGTTTAACCCTTTGAGCGCTGGAACCGGATTTTGAAGGCCTTTGCAAACAGTTTGGATCCAGATGAGACGCCACAGAACGTGGCGTCTCATCAGGATCCAAACTGTTTGCTATTCTGATAGTATTCTTTGAAAAAAATCAAAGAAAATGCTATTATTAAAAATTCAGCAGACAACATTTTAGCAGACGACAAATATCCCAGCATGCAAAGGGTTATAATTCCAAATGAGATTGTTTGCTGATAGCTGTTAAATATTGCTGGACTATCATTCAGTTGTTTTTTTACACTTATGCTACAAAAAGGATTGTAAAATGCTAACAATATTACTAAGTTGGGATGACTTCCTTTCATAAATGATTGTTTGATATTCTATTGCAGAGTTGGGTGACAAGTCAGAAGAATTGGTAGAGGTAATTTGATTCGTCTTAATGATGTTATTTTTTATTTGTATTGGTTTTTTGTGTGAATGCCTAAATCCTGAATCTGCAAGAAGTGTTCAAAGTTTTTGTAGAGACAATAACCCTGTTATATTGTATATGGCTATGGCATAACAACTTGAACATGCAAAGTTTTATTTTTTGAGTAATGCACAGGGTGAGCTTTTGTGACCTGTTGTCTGTCGTCCCTAGTGTGTAAACTTTTAATTCAAACAACATGATGATCTCCTAAATCGCTAGTTAGATTTTAACTAAAATTTACAGGAATTACCCTCTCTAAAAGGTTTTCTGCATCATTCCTGTTAGCTTCACAAGAGGTCACCAAGGCTGAAAATATATATATATTTATGCCCCCATTCGAAGAAGAGGGGGTATATTGCTTTTCTCATGTTGGTCGGTCGGTCGGTCCGTCCGTCCACCAGATGGTTTCCGGATGATAACTCAAGAACGCTTAGGCCTAGGATCATGAAACTTCATAGGAACATTGATCATGACTGGCAGATGACCCCTATTGATTTTGAGGTCACTAGGTCAAAGGTCACAGGTCAAGGTCACAGTTACTGGAAATAGGAAAATGGTTTCCGGATGATAACTCAAGAATGCATATGCTTGGGATCATGAAATCTCATAGGGACATTGGTCATGACCGGCAGATGACCCCTAATGATATTCAGGTCAAAGGTCAAGGTCACAGGTCAAGGTCACAGTGACTGGAAAAAGGAAAATGGTTTCCAGATGAAAACTCAAGAACGCTTACGCCTGGGATCACGAAACTTCATAGGGACATTGCTCTTGACCGGCAGATGACCCCTATTGATATTCAGGTCACTAGGTCAAAGGTCAAGGTCGCAGTGACCTTAAGCAGTAAAATGGTTGACTGGAAAAAGGAAAATGATTTCCGGATGATAACTCAAGAACGCTTACGCCTGGGATCATGAAACTTCATAGGGACATTGGTCATGACTGGCAGATGACCCCTATTGATTTTGAGGTCACTAGGTCAAAGGTCACTGTTACTGGAAATAGGAAAATGGTTTCCGGATGATAACTCAAGAATGCATATGCCTGGGATCATGCAATTTCATAGGGACATTGGTCATGACCGGCAGATGACCCCTATTGATTTTCAGGTCACTAGGTCAAAGGTAAAGGTCACAGTGACCTGAAGCAGTAAAATGGTTTACTGGAAATAGGAAAATGGTTTCCGGATGTTAACTCAAGAACACTTACGCCTGGGAACATGAAACTTCATAGGGACATTGGTCATGACCGGCAGATGACCCCTATTGATTTTCAGGTCACTAGGTCAAAGGTAAAGGTCACAGTGACCTGAAGCAGTAAAATGGTTGACTGGAAATAGGAAAATGGTTTCCGGATGATAACTCAAGAACGCTTATGCCTGTGATCATGAAACTTCATAGGGACATTGGTCATGACTGGCAGATGACCCCTAATGATCTTGAGGTCACTAGGTCAAAGGTCAAGGTCACAGCCACCACCACCACCACCACCACCACCACCACCACCGTTCAGTGAGAAAAAACGTAATCACACAATGGCTGCCACTACAACTCACAGCCCATATGTGGGGCATGCATGTTTTACAAACAGCCCTTGTTTAAATTTAACATTTAAAAATCTCTGAAACACCAAAGGTCAGGGGTGGAATATTTGGTGTATAAATTGTATTCTGGTCTTCTACAAAGTTTGTTAAAATCATGCTAATTGACTAAAAAATGAGCATGCCAACGAGGCAACCTTTTTATATACTAACTGTGAAATAACTTTAAAAATCTCTTATACAACAATTCCAAGAGGCATTATTTTTTTTTAATTTGATGTAGATTTTATGCTGCTCATAACTTTGTGTAGTAAGCTATTGTGAGGACGGGTAGTTGTCGGCGTCGTCGTCGTCGTGTCAAATTACAATAAACAACAAATGCTTGGTATGATAATAACGATATTTTTATTCTAAGAATNTAACAGATGTGAAAGTTGCTATGGGGCAGAAACAGACGATAAAAAGTGAGTTTGGCTCAGTCCGTATGGCAGTTGTTTACCATAAAATCTTAATTAATTATTCTCTGAAATAGAAATGTTATGTTTGTTTCAAAGATTTTGAGGTTCATATTTGTCTGAGGCTTCATAATATAAGGATCCTGAATGAAACCCAGCACTCATACTCAAGATTGATTTGGTACATAAAGGCCTGTGGGATAATTTGTATCATTATTCAATGTTCAATCCTAATGCCAGTTTTACCATACATAATTAATTCATTGTTAAATTGATCATTATACAATGCTCATTTCTGATCCCCTTTTTGTCGCACTCAAATGCTGTACATGTATTTCTAAGACTCTATGTCTGCGTTCACTGCAGATGTTGTATATGTAAAACCCTATGTATATGTTTACTGCAGACGATGTAGATCTATTATCCCATGTTTGTGATCACTGCAGATTCTGTATCTATAATAACATACAATATCTTTTTATGCCTATGTTCAATTCAGATTCTTCATCACATAATTACCTATGCCTATGTTCAATACAGAAGCTATTGCCGTAATATCCGATTCCTATGTTCACTGCAGTTACTGGATCTCTTTTACCATAGGCCTACATTCACTGCAGAAGCTCTCTGTCTTATACCCTATATTCACTGCTGTATCTCATATACCCTTGTTATATGTTCCCTGCAGTTGCAATTTCTCTAATACAGGTGCTGTAACAACTGTGAGGAGATTCGGGACCAGTACCGCAAGAAGGGCTGGGCCTTCAAGGCCACCGACTCCATCATCCAGTGTAAGCGTGAGGGCTGGGCCGACAAGATGGAGAAACAGAAGAACGAGGGCTGTAATGTGTTTGGCTACATTGAGGTCAATAAGGTAAGAAACAAGGGTTAATTTTTTTAAAGTTAGCTGACTTGATTTTAAAATTGGCCTACTTTTGGACTTATTTAGTAAGGACTTATTAAGGTCCAAGTTCTTGATAAACCCAAAATGACATGTGTTAGTCTGACATCAATACCTCTTGTTACATGGCTTTGATACTTGCATGGATGATTTCTGTGAACACTCTTATAACATGACTGACCTCATTTTGACCTTGAAATTGACATACTTTTGGACGAAGACTTATTCAGGATGTCAAATTTTTGGTTTACCCAAATTGACAGTTTGCTTAACATCTATACTACTTATTAAACAGCTTTGATACTTCAATTAAACACTTAGCACTCAAATTACCTGACCTCATTCTGACCTTGACATACAGTTGTACTAAGACTAATTCATAATGGCCATTTTATCAATACTAAAGGGGCTATCTCCTCGGCATCTGCCTGTATTGAACGCAGCCTCTTGTTTCACAAGTAACGATGGGCTGAATATTGGCCACTTCACAATTAAATCACAACAAACATACAGTAATCAAGCCTGTGGCCAATTGGAACGCAGGGACTTAATTGGTTACAGAGTTGTCATGTTAATCCATTTGTATACAGTCAGTGCTTGTTCTTGGTTTTTCTTAGTGCATTGTATGTGAATTAGTGTAAATGCAAATTGTTTATGGGTCACTTCACGCTTGTTGCATCAGCTACTTTACAATTGTTGATATACTACCTTAGAAAACAATGTGTTACATTCAATACATTTCATGACTTTTGCATTTAACATTGAAATATAAAATATATGTAACAGTGTATTTTTATCATAATAGAAGTAGTGAGGAATCTGACTACCTTTTTGCAGCAAACTTTCTATAGTTCATATTTCTAACACTGTATGTTTACAGGTGGGAGGCAATTTCCACATGGTCTATAGTTCATATATCTTACACTGTATGTTAAAAGGAAGAAGGCAATTTCCACATGGTCTATAGTTCATATTTCTTACACGGTATGTTTATAGGTGGAAGGCAATTTCCGTATGGTCTATAGTTCATATTTCTTACACAGTATTTTTACAGGTGGAAGGCAATTTCCACATGGTCCTACATTGGCGCTAAGGAAAAAAACTTAGTAGCCAATTTCATAACTGATTGGGGCTAGCATCCGACGACGGGCATTGGAGATATGTAGATATCATATTTCTTTCGGGGTGGNCCACCGCTAATCCCTTTATTACCCCCAATTAACAACCCACTGCTACTACTCGATTGCTCCAGTGTTGTTTTTGACACCTTATCAGCGATTTATCGGGAAATTATTGATTTTATCAGACATTCACACCATGGTGTTTTTACGATAGGGGTCGATAATTGCTATCGAAAGATGTATCATACAAAATTAAACGCTATCTGCATTTGTATTTCATGGCCCAATCAAGTCCAAGGATACAATTATCCTGTGTATTATACCACATTAGGTTATAAAACCTGTCAAAACCCCGTTTTTTTCATCAAATAATTTGAACGCTGACCGATACACATTGATGTTTCATGTATTATAAAATTAACTTTCGTTTTCAACTGATTTTCAGAAGAAAGTTTGTGCATATTGCATCGATCTAAATTTAAGATTAATTGACGATTGGTTGAATAAGAACAGTGCTCGATGCGCTCACATCGCGTTACACGATTTACATATGCTCAAGAGGATATCCCTGTACCGATTGGATGTCAAATCGAGGCATACGGGGATACCCCTCATTTCAGTTTATTTAGTGTGTTTACTTCCGGAAAATGGAGAACGCATGTGTTCCCGAATTTCTGAAACACATTTATCGTCAATATTGGGCAAAAAAATAGAGTTTTTGTAAGTTGTATACAGACTTCTGACTAAAGTAAAGGTGGAATGATTGATCGTTTTAGGTCCCGCTTTTTGGTCAAATGTCCCTACATTTTTTTATGGAATGTCCCGATTTGGACCTGAAAAATTCTGGCGTGTATGGGGTCGTTGCTTGAAATAACCTGTGAGCCAATGTTTGTCCACAGTATTATTTATTATAACAATAATTTATATTGACACATTTTAAGTCAAAACAAACATCCTTGTCACCATGAAGTAGCATAAACACCATTCTGGTGATTAAAATGTTAAAATATTATTGTTACTAATACCATATATTTATTTAACAACACTATTTTAACTCATTTATTAAAATTAACAGTGTTGACAGAAACTGTCGGGTCGCGAAAATATATGACAATATCAAAATTACGCTTTACTTGCAGGGTGATTAATCCTCCTTCCAAACAAGATGTTTATTTCTTGAAATAACAACTATCTGCCCTGCATGTTACTATCGTCTGCAACAAAAGGCTGATTAGTGATCTGATAACACACAATGCCTTTGGGGCTTGTTTGTACACAATGTGGTGACTAAATATGCTCAAGTCATGTACCGGTAAGGGTGTTATCTGTGTATTTATGTCGATGTATCTGGAGATTTTTACGGCCTGAAAACAGGAATTTAGAAAGTGCATTTGAAAATCGGAGGGTCCATTTTTTTCAATCGCCAATTTCATGAAAATCTTATTTTTTATCGCCAACCAAGAATTGTAATAGCCAAAGGTGATTTTGGCGATCGGTAACGCTAACGTAGATGGTCTATAGTTCATATTTCTTACACTGTATGTTTACAGATGGAAGGCAATTTCCACATGGTCTATAGTTCATATTTCTTACACTGTATGTTTAAAGGTGGAAGGCAATTTCCACATGGTGTATAGTTCATATTTCTTACACTGTATGTTTACAGGTGGGAAGCAATTTCCACATGGTCTATAGTTCATTTTCTTACACTGTATGTTTACAGGTGGGAGGCAAATTCCACATGGTCTATAGTTGATATTTCATATACTGTATGTTTACAGGTGGGAGGCAAATTCCACATGGTCTATAGTTGATATTTCATATACTGTATGTTTACAGGTGGGAGGCAATTTCCACATGGTCTATAGTTGATATTTCATATACTGTATGTTTACAGGTGGGAGGCAATTTCCACATGGTCTATAGTTGATATTTCATATACTGTATGTTTACAGGTGGGAGGCAATTTCCACATGGTCTATAGTTGATATTTCATATACTGTATGTTTACAGGTGGGAGGCAATTTCCACATGGTCTATAGTTGATATTTCATATACTGTATGTTTACAGGTGGGAGGCAATTTCCACATGGTCTATAGTTGATATTTCATATACTGTATGTTTACAGGTGGGAGGCAATTTCCACATGGTCTATAGTTGATATTTCATATACTGTATGTTTACAGGTGGGAGGCAATTTCCACATGGTCTATAGTTGATATTTCATATACTGTATGTTTACAGGTGGGAGGCAATTTCCACATGGTCTATAGTTGATATTTCATATACTGTATGTTTACAGGTGGGAGGCAAATTCCACATGGTCTATAGTTGATATTTCATATACTGTATGTTTACAGGTGGGAGGCAATTTCCACATGGTCTATAGTTGATATTTCATATACTGTATGTTTACAGGTGGGAGGCAATTTCCACATGGTCTATAGTTGATATTTCATATACTGTATGTTTACAGGTGGGAGGCAATTTCCACATGGTCTATAGTTGATATTTCATATACTGTATGTTTACAGGTGGGAGGCAATTTCCACATGGTCTATAGTTGATATTTCATATACTGTATGTTTACAGGTGGGAGGCAATTTCCACATGGTCTATAGTTGATATTTCATATACTGTATGTTTACAGGTGGGAGGCAATTTCCACATGGTCTATAGTTGATATTTCATATACTGTATGTTTATAGGTGGGAGGCAATTTCCACATGGTCTATAGTTGATATTTCATATACTGTATGTTTACAGGTGGGAGGCAATTTCCACATGGTCTATAGTTCATATTTCATATACTGTATGTTTACAGGTGGGAGGCAATTTCCACATGGCGCCTGGTAAAAGCTTTCAACAGAGTCATGTCCATGGTGAGGCAATTATAACAGACATGAGCCTCGCTCAGGGAAAACAGGGCTAAATGCACATGCGTAAAGTGTCTTCCCAGATTTGCCTACGCAGTCGGCACAGGCTTATCATTGATAACACTTTTTGTCTGGACTAGATTTTCGGAGCGGAAAGTGTCATCCTTGATTAGCCTGTGCACAGTCTAATCTGGGACGACACTTAATGCACATGCATCAAACCCCGATTCCCCAGAGCAAGGCTCAAAAAGATATGAACATAAATTTCCAAACTAATTGTTGCTCTAATGTCACATATATCACATGAAATATCAAATTCTGAGCAAAAGTTAATTATCAACATTTACTTCTACAGTATATGCTGTATATGCTGCAGTATAGGTTACCCTAATATTTAAATTATATTATACACACAATGTAATATACTCCCCCCCCCCAACCCATTTGTTTACAAGACTGGAAACAAATACATATACAAATGCAACACATCTAAGGTCATCGATATAATTATAGACAATGACATACAAAGCAATAAGCATATAGTAAGTATACTGATTTGTCATGTCAAAGTTTTGCCTAAGATAGTAAGGGTTTACCGTAAGATCAATACTTTGTCTTTCTTCCACTTCAGTCCATGACCTGCAGGCCATGGGTGGAGAAAAGGTGGGCATAATATTTAATTATCAAATTCAGCGTAAAAAAATAATATTTGAGATAATCACTGAATAAATTTATTTTGATATAAAATTATCCTTTGTATTTTTATTGTTTCATGTTCATTAAGCATTCATTGAAGTGCTCGTGGTGTAATCATGGATCCCTGATGTGGTATTAAAGTTCAATCATTTATCTTTTCTGCATTAATAGACCTGTTTCAGTTATGACCAAATAATGTCAAATACTTAAACTGGGCCTACCACACAAATGATCTCAAAAAGTATCTCAATAAGCCGGATAGTCTCCACTCATTTGAGCTAGAATCTTGTAGATATGTTAAAATTGAGCTTTCATTACCATTGGCTGTAGAAATATGTTTAAATAAAGCTTTCATTACCATTGGCTGTTGAGATAGGTTTTAATTAAAGCTGTCATTTTCATTGGCTGTTGAGATAAGTTAAAAAAAAACTTTCATTGCCATTGGCTGTTGAGATAGGTTTTAATTAAAGCTGTCATTTTCATTGGCTGTTGAGATAAGTTAAAAAAAAGCTTTCATCGCCATTGGCTGTTGAGATATGTTTAAATAAAGCTTTCATGTCATTGGCTGTTGAGATATGTTTAAATAAAGCTTTCATGTCATTGGCTGTTGATTTCAGATGAACATGAGTCACATAGTGCACCACCTTTCCTTCGGGGAGGAGTACCCAGGCATTGTTAACCCTCTCGACGGACTGAAGCAAATAGACCAGAAAAGTAGGTGACATTTGTGTGTTCTTTATAGCACAAACATTTTGGTGCAGGATTTGTAGTCGTTTAACAGATTTGGTGTTACAGTTCATAAATAATAAATGCTTTGAAACGGGACACAGGTGGAAATTTATTATGAAGTTATTGCAGCTACAGAAATCTCTGGTTCTAAAAAGGTAAACGTTCATATGTGGTTAGATTGATTAGTTATAACATGTTAAGTAGGACCTGTCTTACAAAAAAAATGTGAGTCAGGACTAAATTTTTTAGTTTAAACAATTCATGTTTATCCTCAGCATTTTCCTGAAATATTTAATGAAAATATATGATCATATGTTTAAGTTTAACATATATGCTTCTATTAGCATCATTTTCACATGCTTAACTTGACTATTAATTGAATAGTTCAAGCTATGCTTCTCACCCATTTGTCGGCGTCTGCGTAAATTCACTAATGTTCTGGTAAATGTGCAACTTTGCCATATTACTGTTCCTACTACACGTATTCATTTGAAGGTTCACAGGTGTTCAACTAATTATGTATGGTCCCTAACCAAGTTCCATAACTCTTACCTGCAATTTAGCAGAAATATGCCCATTTTTGTACCTAGAAATTAAGGTTAGGTAAAGATGGATCTCCATATTACTGTTTCTACTACAGGTATTCAATGGAAACTTCACATCTGTGTGGACCAAGTCCCATAACTCTGACCTGCATAAAATTTGAGTAAAGGTTTGAGTGCAAGTTGCATTTCAGGTTGAAACTTGCATACCACAATTCCATATCTCTGTAATTCTTTCAAATAACATTTGTTGTTTCGACAACGGCCGCTTCAATCTATAAGATTATAGGGTGTAGTTTTGTGAAATAAAAAATGGCAGCTATTGTTATTATTTACGATTACAAAATGATTTTTTTGTAATTTAGCAACCAGAATAGCATTTTATCAATGTAATACGCATCAACTTTTTAATGTGAATCTTTCAGATAAAAAACTGCGCTTTATACACGATCAAATATGGTATTCATTTTAAACTTCACTATTGTACTTTTAAAATTCAGTTTACATTTGCGTAACAACAATGATATCTTTATGTCCACTGCAGATTATGAAATAAAACATAAAAATACATATGTGTTCAGGGTCTGTATAAACAGTCGCTGCCCAAGACCTATAACTTTGACCATTCTTTAAGCAGGATAATGCCCCCTTTTGTACCGTAAGATTAAGATTTGCGTGCAAGTTTAAATTCAGACTAAAGTTTGCAAGCAATAAGTACATATCTTGGGGATCGCCATGCAAGATCAGTGACCAAGGCCCATAATTCTGACCTGCAATTTAGCAGAATTATGCCCCTTATTGTACTTTTTGTACTGAGGAAATTCAGGTAAATGTTTGCGAGCAACAACTCTTATTCCTAGCAGACATGCAAACCCAGCATGGTTTGTGGCCTTTCTTTCAAGTTAAGTTAATTACATTCAACTAATTAATTGGTAAAAAGTAAAAATCTGGTTTCTTTGAATTGTAATATTTCTTGTTTTAATTAAAAAATGTTCAGCTTCAAGTTGACATAAAACCATAAAACTGCTACAGATACTCAACTTACTGTTTTTAGCTCACCTGAGCACAACGTGCTTATGGTGATCTATTGTGATCGCCTTTTGTCTGTCGTCAACATTTGCCTTGTTAACACTCTAGAGGCCACATTTATTGTCCAATCTTCATGAAACCTGGTCAGAACATGTGTCCCAATACTATCTTGGGGGAGTTCGAAAATGGTTCTGGTTGGTTGAAAAACATGGCTGCCAAGGGGCGTGGCAGTTTTCCTTATATGGCTATTGTTAAACCTTGTTGACACTCTAGAAGTTACATTTTTTAGTCCAATCTTCATGAAACTTGGTCAGAACATGTGTCCCAATAATATCTTGGACGAGTTCGGAAATGGTTCCGGTTGGATGAAAAACATGGCCGCCAGGGGGCGGGGCAGTTTTCCTTATATGGCTTTAGTAAAACCTTAACACTCTAGAAGTCTTATTTATTATCCAATCTTCATGAAACTTAGTCAGAACTTCTGTTCTTATGATATCTTGGATGAATTCGAAAATGGTTCTGGTCTGTTGAAAAACATGGCCACCAGGGGGCGGAGCAGTTTTCCTTATATGGCTATAGTAAAAACTTGTTAATACTCTAGAAGTCACATTTTTAGCTCACCTGAGCACAACGTGCTCATGGTG
>VMBQ01001543.1:0-55691 GCA_007657795.1 Dreissena rostriformis
TCTATAAATAAAGAAGAAAATAAGGTTTAAATTCAATGAAAGGTCATTAAATATTATAGTGTGTCTTTCAATACATTATTGAATCTTTAAAAAGAATGCTTCATCAACCTAAACCTAAATATAATTTTACAGTGTTTTGAACTACAACTGAACATAATAGGTATCATTTTCTTGTTTTAACAACAAATTCCTTTTACGTCCGAACATGTTCTTATTAACTTAGAAGCCGAGAATCACCAATATTGTACATTCTATAAAATTCAGATGTCTGCAGTTATTACCCCCAGGAATATGCAGGACCTCCTCCAAGTATCGTAGCCGCCCGGTGAGAGGACGTAGAGGGTCCCAGTCACCCACCAAAACGACAGACAGCACCCCGACCATCACTACCAGGTTCCATAGTTTTGTAGGCCACATGCCATTCTTGATAGAATTCCTGAAGGAAAATGATTTTATCAATACTATGTGGTGAAAATCAATTTAAATTGATATATGCTTTAAGCTATATCAAACTGTACCTCTCTGCAGGCCATAAGGTAATTTTTGATAAAATTTCTTCAGGAAATTACTAACAAAATCTGCATAGATATCAATATAATATGAGCCACGCTCTGGGAAAATTGGGTTTAATGCATGAGCATAAAGTGTTGTCCTAGAGTGCTGTCGGCACAGGCTAATCAGGGACCACACTTTCCGCTATTATTGAATTTTTTTTTAAAAGGTTGTCTCTTCTTATCAAAAATCCAGTTAAGGCGTACAGTGTTGTCCCTGATGTGCAGATTGCACAGGCTTATCTGGGACAACACTTTACGCACATGATTAAACCTCCTTCTCCCTGAGCGAGGCTCATGTACATCGATAGATACATCAAATTGTAGTAACTTCCTGCCACATGCCATTCTTGATAGAATTCCTGCCTAATGAAACATATATTTGGGGCATAATTAACGCAAATATGCAGGCACTTATGTTATTAACGATGTTAATTGTTACAGATGATAAATGATTATTTGCTGGGTTGGAAATATGTAAGCCTAAGGTGAATATATTGCAACAATATGTATTGTATGTCAAGCAAGCGTGCTCCTGGAAAGCTTTTATAGCAAACAGATGCCAAAATAATTAGTATAAATAATGGACACAGGGTTGGTTAATTATCATAGTGCAATGTTCGTGCCTTTGGAATTATTAATAATCAACAATCAAAACACCCCTTAATGTAATCTACGGCAATTTCTAGTATGTGATTTATTCAGCAAAAATAGAGAATCAGCCAACCAACAATGAACACATACGAGGGTGGAGTTATTTTGACCAACACAAAATTGAATACAGGATATATATGTGCATGTTTAGTTAGTCTAAGAGGTACACACATAGTGGTAAGATATTTGGTTGTTGTTGATGGGGCCGTTAGGCTGCCATTGTTATCTTGTATTTTACGAACATTGGAATGTTGTGTTAGAATTAAATAAGCATATATAAATAGCAAAGAAAACTGAAATGGACTTGCCTGTTTACATTAATTGTGTTTAAAGAACTATGTTACACTAAAATATATCAAAAGTTGCCATTTTGGAGTCCTCGGGTATGGGCTTATTGCCCTCCATGGTAGCAATTGTCAACTGTGGGAGGTGAGGAACAGGAGTGGGATGAATTTTCAAGTACTGGAAATTTACCAAGTGGTCTGGGCTCCCAAAGACAGTGTTGGTGTTGTGCCATGTAGGACCACAAGACCACTGTTCTTGGTATAAAGGGTAAACAAGCTAAACAACCCTTATCTGCAGGGAACCGTTGAGAGGGTAAAAAAGCTAAATGTCTTTTATATGAAGCAAAGATCAGATGATAAGAAAGATTATTAAGCCTTATAAAAAGAGAGGACATGTTCAGTCTAATCAGAGGGTAAACATGGTACATGTAGTGTGATTGTCCGTAACAACCGAAATATAGGTCTGGACAAGTAAAAAAAGAATCTGCTTGTTTGACGGAAAAAGTAAATTTTTTATCAAGCACCTCTATTTCTCTATTAAACAGCAAGACTTTGGCTGGAATTTCCTACGAAAACATATTGTTGACATCTCAATGATAAAGCACACACAAAGTATTCCAAATACTTACACACAATACTGTACCATAATGTTGACAAGGGAGATAAATCATAAAGTTTAATTTACAACACTGTTGCGGTTCCTTGAAATTTATAAAACATCATTCTCGCAAGCAGATTATTTAAGTTATGTAATTAGGCCACAACAAACTGATATTAACTAACTAAGATGTTGGATCATTTCACCAAAGAACTTTTTTCTATACACTTTGATTAAGATCTCAGTTCTTAACGACATAGACTTCTTATTTTTCATTAAATGGTTTATGATACACAATGGCAGCAGTTTTGTTTGATAGTGTCTTAATCTAAAGAAAAATGTCATTTTAAGTCTAGTCGCTCGAGATCAGTCAGTTGCAAATATTTCAACAGATTTGTTTCGCTAAGCAGCAATTGCTGCTGACTCTGAAACGTCGCTTGAAAGGTTTAAATGTATGAAAAGAATCAATTGAGTACCGGTTATTGGTAAAGCCCCCACAAAAACATGAAGCACACACAAAAGACAAAGAAAAAGTATTATTGATCCTTAAAAACTACTGTGAATTGAATAATTAATCGGCTATGGTTGGTCGGATAAGATTTTTGCCTAAGATTGTTGATGATAGGTCTCCAGTTATTACCGCTAATATTATGGCAGAACTCAAAAACTGTATATGATGCCCTTCATTTGTCATCCACCAGTGATGGTTGAAATCGCATTTGTGTCAAAAGTAGTTTTTAACAATCACTAATTCAATTCAAGGAAAAACACTGTGTCAGAACATGATTGCATTAATAGGACATTATTAGCAATATATAACGTTGAAAGTGTTTGGCAGATATAAGTATTTATCCCTTTCAACTTGCATGTGATTATCTCGTAAAAGTGAAATAGGAATCAGTTATTTTGCTCGAAGGCTCCAATTTTTTTCAATTAAACAACTTATCAATCAGGCCACTTATTTATGCTTTATTTCAATGCACAAATAGAAAGTGTTTCAGATTTACTTTTCTGTACCAGACTGTCTCAAACTGAAACACTTAATACAGTGCAGCTTTCTGAATACATTGTATGTTTACAAACAAACAAGCAAATTCGTTGAATTGATATCCCCCGCCAATTTGGAGCTTTGTCAAAGAAAAAAGCATGGCGTGCATCATCCTCTTATCCATATATATACTCATACCAAGTTTCAATGAAATCCGCCAAAGCACTTCCATGATATGGCTCCGGACACAAAAGTGCCGGACGGACGGACAGACGGACAACGCCAAAACAGTAAACCTCCGCCTTTGGCGGGGGATAATAAAAAATGTTGTTGTTTTTTTTATAATTAAGATACACTGGACTTTATCAATGTCACTGAACTTTATCAATGTCAAGTTTTATTATGTCACAGTGCAATGTTCAATAACAAGCACAATCTGCATATGACTGACTTTAAAAATGTGTTATCAAGTCACAAGCTTAAACGATGCGTCAAGTACAGTAAGGTTATCACCCTTATGATCCATTTAAAGCAAAATATTTACATTTGAAGGCAAGGTTCATTATACTGATGGTCATAGGTTAGTGGCTTTGAAATCAAATCAAACTTGACTGAACCCCCTTCCATATTGGAAAGAAGGTGTAAGACTGAGTGATTACATAATTGTAATAATTATATTATAGACATTACTGCTCTTCCAATTTGCACCAATACATGTTTTACCCTGACTTAAATAAACTTGACAGCACACATTTATTTAAGAACAAAAATGTGCTTAAACACAACAAAGTTAATTATAAACACAAACATGGTATTGTATCACTAAATTGTACATTTCCACAAGCAAAGTACAAAATAATACCATCAACCATGCGGGCACAAATTTGTTTTATTCAAATTTACACATTTTAGATGCTAAAAAAAAAAATGCATGTTAAAAGGCAAGAAACTGTTTTATTCATAATAAACTTAAACTCAACGACATTTTTAAACTAGAGATATGTGTGTCAGAAACACAATTCCCCCTTGTGTGTGTGTGTGTGAATGTCAAGAGTTTATTTACAGGTCATTGCTGAGTCTTCAGGACTACCTTATACACAATGCCCCCTACTGCGCTGCTTTGAAATAAAATTTCTATTTATCATTTAGATTGTGTTTTTCAACCTTTGACCTTGAAGGATNAGACAGACAGACAGACAGACAGACAGAATGACAGACAGACAGGCCAAAAACAATATACCCCCTCTTCTTCGAAGAAGATGGCATAAAAATAAATAAATTGGGAAAAAAGGTGGTAGTATTCCGTTATTGGTGACCTAACTGTAAATTTCAAATGTTTGTATTGTAAATTACACTGTCATCATAAATGTATGATCTGCAAGCCTGTGAGTGTTATATACTGATAATGAAGGTTATCATCATTTGATATACAAACGATATCTCAGGAGCAAGACTGGATGAGGGTGATGTAATCATGTCAAGTAGCAATACAATTACGCAGATTGATCAGGAATGATAATGAATCAAGTTAATTATTGTTGGATATTATTGTATAAACGTTATAACTCAATTTTGCTATATTCAATCAGCACTCAAAACATGACCAGTCAATAATTGCTTTTTAGATTCCCCTTGAGGTTAAAATGTTAATTAATGTCAGCTGATCAGGGTTTTAATTAGGGTTGATTGGCAGGTCAATTCCTTGTTAACAATTTTCAGTTGCAAATTTAACTTTGGGTAATACTACTTACAAAATACATAGGTTTGACTGTACAAATTTTAACACAGTTAAAGGTAAGCAACAGGGACAATAATTGGGTGTGTTGGAATGAGATTTTTTTAAATATTTTTTTATTCCAATACCTAAACAAGCATTTGGATTTTTGAAATATGTGGTAAGATTAAAATGTACCAATACTTAATTATGATTAAGAACAGACAACAATATGTCTTGAACCTGTTATAGTATGTTTCTTGATTTTATTTAAAGAAATTCTAAGACTGACATTTCTGAGTTTGAAGAGACCTCAGCGTGTAGGCCTTGCAATCATATAAACAAAAAGACACAAATTTAGCCAAAACTGGTTGCAGTCATAATTCCTTTCTTAAATTTACTGTCATCTTTACATTAAGATCACACATCTATGCAAGTTTGAGTGAGATTCAGCCAATATTTAAAGAGAAGTTCAGAACACAAAGTCTACATATTCCATATTCTACAGAGGAAAAGCAGATTGAAGTCCATAATTCTACCAAAAACTTGTCGCAGAATGAGCCAAGGTCATCCAACTATTAAAATTTGAGGAAGAACACCCAGCAGTATTGGATTAAGCACCGTGGAGGCCAATAGGCAGTGAAACATGTGGGGCCCACTACCCAGGCCCCTAGTCAGCCTCAGCGCCTTGTCGGAGACCCCTAATATACATCTTGAAAACGAAATCACCAGCAAAACAATACAGTTTTGCAAATAATAAATCATTGTCACTTGGTAAGACAATCCTTCAATCTGAACATAACATTGATATAAAATAATTGGCTTTGTCAAGTTAATCAATAAGACTAATTAAGTAAAAAAATCTTTTGTCACGGTCTTTTGGGGGCCCTAAAAGTCGCCAGGCCCATAGGCAGTTGCCTACTCTGCCAAGTGGGTAATACGGGATTGCCACCCAGCATTAACAGTGGAGTTGAAAACACAAGTTTGGGTACCGTAACTATATATTCTACAGTAAAAACGAACAAAGGGCCATTATTCTGCTAAATAGTGTTGCGGCCCAAGTTCCTTTCTCTTTAATCATCTACACATTATGGTCCTTCAACTGTGAAAGCCTGAGGCTGAGCAACATCCTCATAGAAGTTAAAGAGGAGTTCAAACCGCAAGTTGCAGGACAAATACAAACTATTTAATTAGTTTGGATAATATTTATGCTACTTTATTTTATTTATTTTGTTATAGAGAGGGAGGCGTGAAACTATCAGGTCCTCCTATAACCACTGTTAGTTCGTTCAGATAATTATTAGGAAACTCCAACTATGACCAAATTAAATCATAACAAGAACATTTTATTTTACTATAAATTCGTTCAACAAAATGCATGTCAGGTACCTTATACGAAAGAATCGTCTTATAGCGTCTGTCCTCAAACCGAACAAAAAGTCCTCCCTGGGGTTTCGACCTTCTTCTATTCGCCCCACTCTGGGACGAGAAACGGCGCTTCTTGCTTCTGCCATTTTTCACCAAACAATGTCCCTTGATCGATCTCTAACAACTCTACCCATACGCACGACTGTTCATATCAATACCAAGTCACTGCGTTCTATTTACGTATTGTGTGTACTGTTTTTCGTGTAGTAACATGTGGTCGATTGTTGTCACATTTTGACAGCTGATTCTAGTTTTAGACGAAATATGTGAAAGAAAACGGTTTAGTGTATTATGCGACTATGAAAATGTGAAACGGCCCGTCAGCGTTAACGTTTTGTTTTGCCTGTGAACATTTGATGTTATCATTATTTATAGCGTTTTTTTTTAAACTGATCAGTTGATAGTTGATATACACGTTAATAATGATGTAATTTTCAGATCATAGACATTGCAAATATGAAGAGAATATGTGTGCAATTTTTAATAGCACACATATATTCACATAAAAATGTACAAACACAAACGTACTTAACCCGGTCGAGAAATCGTAGCAAGTTTACTAGGTCAAAAGTAAATGTCACACATATGGATCAATTTTTTTTTTACTGCTTTTATGTGCTTTTTACTTGCCTTTTTTAAAAAGTAACCAACTGTTAGCATCAATTAGACAGCATAAAGTGCTTATAATAACAAGGTCCAAATGTTAATTGTCAGGGTCACACATAGAGATAAAGCCTAAAATTGGTCAAAGATTAAAGGATTTGTAATGCTTCCGGAAAGGGGGAATGTAATTGTCACGTTGTTCGTCCGTTCGTATTCTCATTTTGATGGAATTTGGTTAGGGTGGGTCTGTAACGATTTTCATTGTTAATTGCTCTGGCCCAGTTGCTCAAAGTACCGTTAAGTCTAGACGACTTGTTTAATGGTAATGGGCATGTTTAAATCAGTATTAGCGTTAGGATTTGGTTTTAACGGCCTGGGTCCTACTCGATGTCCGTCCTTCCGCCCGTCAGTCCTTATAATTCATCGTGTCACACTTCGTTTCCGTGCAAAATTTAAAACACTAATGATTCGATATTGATGAAAGTTGATAAGAAGCATACCTATAGGTTGACATGCGCATCGTTTTCAGAATGTTCTGGTAAAATGAATTTCATGGAGCTATTTTGATTATAAATACTTCACTTTGTGTCCGCACGAGATCTCAGACACTTATGATCCAAATTAATTGAAACTTTATATTTTCTTTCCTTTAAGGGTGGACACGCGCAAATTGTCAGGTCGTTACCCTCCAATAATAGTTTAGGACTGTTTGGGGACGTATTGCCCTCTCATCATAATTCTTCTGCGCATTGATCTTGGACACTTATTATCCTATTTTATTGCACTTCATATGCAGCATCAGTTGGGTAGACATGCCTGTATTTTCTGGCTCCTCTATATTTTTTCAGGGAGTTATCACCCTTTGATTAATAATTTGACATTTTGTAATACTTTTAGGTTTCTGTGTCAGATTACACGACCTGATGATCCGAATTTAATGAAACTTTATATGCAGTGTCCAAACATGGTGGTCATGGGCGTATTGTCATATCGTTTCGCTCCAGTGAGTTTTTAAGGGAGTGTTTTGCTCATTGAGTAATAATTCGCGTCTACACAAGATCGTGAACACTAATGAACCGAATTTGATAAAACTTTATTTGAAGCATCCCTACAGGGTGGACAGGCGCACATTGGCTAGTCTTTCGGCGCCGATGATTTTTTAAGGAGTTATTTCCCTTTCATTAATAATAAAACAATGTCTGATTAAGTTAAACGTTTCCGGCCAAGATCTCTTGGACACATGATTAGAATATGATATGAATTTATATGAGAGTTGGGCATTAATGATAACAAAATTGAACTTGTATGCAGCATAGGCTTAAATCGATTTTGTTTATTGAGCAGATACCTGATGTGTCCGTTATTTCATTTTGCTATGAATACATGTTCTGTTTGCGACAATTCTCATTCTAAGAAACCTTATACATTGGTTCTCTCCCTCTGCTTTACTTCACTTAACTGGTTCTTGGGTTTGCTTCGTTTGCTATACTACACAAAACTAATCATATTTAAAAAGCCGATTACTGGGTCCTCTACCTTTGCATTAAAAACCAAAACACTTCTCATACTCAGAAACATCGTTTTGGGGTTTTCTTCAAAACACTAACCACTTCTCATACTTAATACCCCGATACTTGGGTGCTCTCCCTTTTTCGCTTGACAACACAAAACACTTATCATACTCAGAAACCTGGTCTTTGAACTCTCTCCCTTTGCTAAATTACACACCATTTCTAATACTCAGGAACTTGGTTCTTGGGTTTCTCTTTGTTTGCGTTTCTACACAAAACACTCACACTCAAAAACCTGATACGTGGGTTCTCTCCCTTATAGGCAATATACAAAACACTTCTAATACCCTGAAATCTGATATTTGGGTTATGTCCCTTTGTTATACGAAACAAAGATTTTCATAATGAGAAATCTGATACATGGATTTCCTCCCTTTCCCCTCACTGCCAAATGCTATTTATGAGTTAGTGCACTCCTTTAGCAATACTTATCACACATTACATGGGATCTTTGTAAATCATGTATACCCTGACACGACCTGGCGAAGTTGTCTATACCTCTATAATATATTATGTGCAAGTGTTTAAGATTGTTTCATATTGCATGTCCATGACCTTGACCTCTGAAAATCATTAAGGTTCATCCTTTGTCAAGACTGACAAGAGTGTGGAGTCAATTTTCATGCTAAAAGCACATGTGACCTTGAACTTTGACCCGTTAAACTCTAAAATTAATGGCATCTTCATTTCCTGCTGCTGATCACCAGCATACCAATTTTGAAGATCATATATTAAACTTATAAAAAGTGTTATATTGGTATCATGTGGAAATAAATTTCCTGTTACAAGCACTTGTGACCTTTATCTTTGATCTGTTGACCTCAAAATCAAAAGGCTTCTTTTTTTCATCTCAAGTAACCAGCATGCCAGTCTAGATGGCCGTAGGTAAAGGACTGGTTTTCTCTAGATATCATGTGGAAACTTTTTTCTTTATACAAGCTCCTGTAACCTTGACCTAAGAGCAGACAACTTCGAAATCAATTGATAAGCGTCTTCTTCTAATCCCAAGTAACAATTATGCCAATGCGCATCATTGTACTTCAAAGCGTTGTCAAGATATTAAGCTGAAAGTAATATCCTGTTTAAAATCACATGTGACCTTTGACAAAGTGACCTCATAACTAATAGGCGTCTTCCCTGCCTTCCAATTAAGCACTAAACCAATTCGCATTTTTTGTGGATAAAAGTATTCCCAAACTATTGTTCGGAAATAGACTTACAGCCCCCTTGACCTTTAACCTGTTGACCTTAAAAGGCTTCTTCCATCCCTCTTAAGTAACGATTGTACCAATTTCCATGGTTGCAGGTCACAGCGCTGTCTAAATATCATACAGAAATGGTATAAACACCGACAGCCAATTGCAGTGACGATGCAAAGCAATATACTCCAACTTCTTCGAAGAAGGGCATAAGAAGAATAGGTTGTTGTACAGTAGGAGATACATTGTCAGCATAATGATCTGCAAGTCCTTCATTTCATTCCCAGTCTCAAGATAACCCCTTAAGACACCAAGTTCTACCCAGAAAGCAGATTTGTGTGTGTGTGTTGCAATAAGCCTTAGGATTTCTATGCAAATAAGACCTTTCCACTAATTTCATAGTTCATTATAACTTTTTTGTCACATGAATATGACCACATAGCATTTGGAAAGAAATTCTCCGAATATTAACTTAAGATAAAACACATTGAAAGTTGCACTTTTATTTTTAGTCTTTGACAACTAAATAGCTTCAAAAAGGTCGACCACATCTCCAATCGTCTGCTGAAGAATCCAGTATGTCTGAAAATTGAAAAGTGAATAATAAATTAAATGTAAAAAGGGGAAATAATATTGTCAAAAACAACTTATGAGTACGCCAGCCCCTTGGGTGTAGCCGGTTTGACCTCAGACACATGATTTGAAAAAACTTAATAGAGGACCACTAAACCATGTTACACGCCAAATACTTAACCCCTGACCCATGCTGACCTATAGAAAACGAGTTTTACATTTATTTACTATATTAGTTTATATAAATCAAGTGACCCATGGGTTGTGGCCAGTATTGACCTAATTGGCATGATTCGGACAAACTTAGAAGAGGACCACTCTACAATGTTACAAACCAAATGTTAAACCAATGAACCTTGCAGTTTCAGTGAAGAATATTAGAGTTTTTTTTTACTATATAAGTCTATATTATTCACTGGGGCTAAGCCAATATCAACCAAGAGGCATGATTTGTACAAACTTTGTACAGGACCTGTATTTGATGTCACAATATCAAAGCTCTAGGACTTATTGTTTAAGAGAAGATTTTTGAAGTTATTTACTATATAAGTTTACATAAATCAAGTGATTTCTGTGGTGTTGCCCGTTTGATCCAAGAGGCATGATTTGCACAAACTTAGTAGAGGTCCCCTATATGAGTCGTGTGCTGAGAAAACTGGGCATAATACTTGTGTGTAAATTGTCATCCCAGATTAGCCTGTGCAGTCCGCACAGGCTAATCAGGGACGACAATTTTTGCTTTCACGGAATTTTTCATTAAATTATGTCTCTTCTTAGCCAAAATCCAGTTTAGGCTGAAAGTGTCGTCCCAGATTAGCCTGTGCGCACTGCACAGGCTGATCTGGGAGGACACTTTACGCACATGCATTATGCCCAGTCTTCTCAGAACGTGACACATGATGTTACACACCAAATATTGAACTCTTGACCCTTGAGATTTTGGATGAGATTTTTTTAAGTTTTTATTTTATTTTATTGTTACTTCTGGTGACCTACATATGCAGTGGACTGGAAGAATTTGAGCAACTTTGAAAGATGGTCACCCAAGAATCTTTCTTGTTTAGTTTTGTTTAAATCTGCCTAGTGGTTTATGAGGAAATATTGTTTGAATAAAATGCTTATGTACAACTGACAAGTGACAAAACATGATTGACAAAAGTAGGTCCCAAAAGCTCATCTTTTGCACAGCACAGGTGAGCTAAAATATCAAAACAAGAGCTGTCACCATAGGATGACATATGCCCCCTTTTACCACATTTTTGTAAACCTAAACGCAGTGTTTTTCAAATTTTTTCGAAACCTAAACGCAAAGTGTGACGGAATTTCAGACAGACAGTGTGATCACTATATGCCCACCTTCAGGGGCATAAAAATGTTTGAGACAATGATTGGGGGGGGGGGGCATTAAAATTCAATATAAAAGAACACCACTTACTGCACAATACACTTTCTCGTCATATTTCGCCAACAGAGACTCATCCTTTGTTTCGTCCGAAGACGTTCGCATTTTGTGAGCTGCAGAAAATACGTAGGTTTCCTCCCTTATAGGCGCGGCTCTGGTATCAAGGACTGATGCCTCTTTGCCGCCTTTTTTGTCCTTGTTTGTCTGCACGCATAAAGATTAATTATCCTTTTATTCAGAGAAGTGTTTAGATTATTTCAATGCCACTTGGTGGATACAGTAGTAATCATAAAAATGGTATATATAGAGAGGTTGAGTGATAATCTCTAGTATCTGATTTAGACATGATATGCAGATACATTCATCAAACACAACCCTCGTTGTATCAGATATATATGAGATGCACTCTGAGAAAAGGGGGTTTAATGCATGTGTGTAAAGTGTCGTCCCAGATTAGCCTGTGACAATCAGGGTCGACACAGTCACTTTCCACTTTCATGATATTTTTCGTTTAAAGAAAGTCTCTTTTTATCAAAAATCCAGTTTAAGCGGAAAGTGTTGTCCCTGATTAGCCTGTGAGACTGCACAGGCTAATCTGGGATGACACTTTACGCACATGCATTAAACCCCCTTTTCACAGAGCCAGGCTCATATATAAGAAATAATAAAATTTATTTCACGCTTTCTGTTGGTTTATAGAAAAATATCAGTGAATTTAAACTGATAATTCACTGTTTCAAACAGTGAAAATTATCGATAAATTTCACCTCATACTGTGAAATGACGTCATTTTCATGACGTTACAACATCATTATTTCAGCAGAAATACAAAATAATATTTGTAAGCATAAAATAAAAAGAAAATTTGTTGGATTTGGTGGACTATACAATTTTAATTCACTCGTGATCATAGAAAAAAAATCGTCTATGATCACTTGTGATTTACAATCAATAATCCACCAAATCCAGCATATATCCTCTATATAATCACTAGAACTCTGCATTTTTGGCAGGAATAACAAGCTTTATGAAGTTTGGCGAATTCATCATGAGCACTTGCTTTTAATATGTGATCATATGTTTTTAGCTGTTTTTGTTGCTATGTGTATAAAATAATACGTCATGGTTTCAAATTGTCTGTCATAATGAATCTGATACATTTCTATGGCAACGAAGACTTTATAGATGATTTCGAGTAATATGTCATAACTCCAAACATTGACTGATATAAACCCCTACTACAATACTTTACCAGGCACCTTTGTATAAGGCAAAAATCAGCAAAGAGGTATGATTCAAATACACGGCAGACACTTTAAAATTCTGTCCTTGTAAGTTCCTTAGTTGTTGTGTGAGGATAAATTTTAATTTGAATGCTTGCATTGTTTTTTCCCCGAGTGAATTTTTATTATAATATTATGCTTTTTTGTATAAGACACCTACGCGCACTCAATTGACAGAAAAAACAACAACTTCAGTTCACAAAATGCATTATTATAAAGTATGTTCTAGTTTTAAAGTAATTTCTCAAGGAGTGGACGGTATGACCTAACTACACAATAATAGTTTTCAAAGCAGGTATATTCCCTTAAATACACTCAGACGGATGGATAAGTGCAATGCTTAGTTCTTCCCATTTTGTTGGGGGCATAAAACTATATCTCAAATCATTTGTAGCAACAGATGAAACCAACCTTTGATTTCTCTCTTGATTGTTTCTTTTTGTCAGTTTCCACTTTGGCTTTAACCCTTTCCTTTGGATTCAATTCCAGTGTGCCTGCTAGAATGGTTGCCTGGGTAACCATGATGTGTACTGCAGATTGAAATAGAGCAGACCTGCAACAATGAAAACAGCATTGCATTACCGCATTAAAGTTTATAAGTAATCTACACTTTTGGGAATTCCCTTATGTTTACACATAAGAACTACAGTGAGTTGTTTAATAATGACTGATAAATAATCATAATGCAAAAATTATTTGGATTTTGCCATAAATTATTTGTGGACCTTAAGAGACAACATTATTTTTGAAGTTATCTAGTGGATGACTTCTAATTGTATTGGTAAATATGTATTTTTACAGTAATAATTTTGTTCTTTTTTTTGTATGAAGATCAGCAAGAATAATGTAAAAGTGTTTACATTGTAGTGCTGCCATGAAAGATGGTTACAAAAATAACGCATTAACTATTTTTTTTTATTTCATGCTTGGTTTGCATCATCTGAAAATTGGTCTTATGCCATATGCGGCCAGCGTAGTTCCAGACCAGCATGCACAATCTTACAATCTGGTCAGAACCTACGCTTTCCACTACAAAGTCATGCAAGGTTTCATAGTCTCATTAGCCCTTTGAGCGCTGGAACCGGATTTTGATGGCCTTTGCAAACAGTTTGGATCCAGATGAGACGCCACAGAACGTGGCGTCTCATCAGGATCCAAACTGTTTGCTATTCTGATAGTGGTCTTAGAAAAAAAATCAAAGAAAACGCTAATTTTAGAAATTCAGCAGAAGACATTTTAGCAGACGACAAATTTCCCAGCATGCAAAGGGTTAGATGTGTAGGCTGGTCTGGAGCTACGCTGGCAGCATGTGGCATCATACCCGGACCCGGATTATTTTTGCTCATCAACTTTATATTATTATACTTACACTAGAAGAATACGCATCTGTTGGTCCGACACAAGAGGCTTCACAGGTCTAAAACTCAGGACGCCGATCTCTCGATACAGAGCAAGCAGAAGGTCCTCTTTTCGTCGAAAATTTACATCCTCCTCTGTCTGAACAATTTTTGAAGTTTCATCGGCACTTTCAGGAATGGGTGTCGGCACAGAAGTGACATACTTGTTCATCCCGCTTAGAAGTGCTGGTGTAATTATGCTAGCATTGGTTGGCATGTTCAACAGTTGCTGAAAAATCAATGAACAGTGAAATATATAAGAAACGAGCCTTGCTATGTGAAAAAGGGGTTTAATGCATGTGCGGTAAGTGTTATCCCATATTAGCCTGTGCAGTCCGCACATGCTAATCAGGGACGACACTTTCCAGTTTTATTTAGTTTTTTGTTTAAATCTGGGACTACACTTTATGCACATGCATTTAACCCCCTTTTCTCAGAGCGCTACTCAAATATATGTTGCTTTAAAACAATGCAGGTGGAAAATTATTGCTTATTATAATTACTTAATAAAGTATTTATTATTTTATAAGTGGTTTATTGGCCAAACAACACAAATAATGCGACATTTATTTTTATTATAACAGAAGGAGACACGTTTTTGTGCAACTGAAATGGGATCTACAATTTCTATGATTTCCTCAGGAATAGGATTATTGGGTAGTTTCAATATGATATATAAATTCTTTGTCTATGCAACATTCAGCGAGTATCCTCTTGGAATCATGTCTTCATTGCCGTCCTGCTGTATTGTAAAACCTAACTATACTATACCAGGGAAGGATCAAAAGCGAAAAAGCAGGGTTTTCTTGGATTTAGCACATTATTATATAATTTCACCAGATTGGTTTAGCTTTCTACCCTGCCACTTTGAAGCAGCACCCTGTACCTTTTTTGATCCTAGAACTTTTCCCAACTTAACGTTGGTATCCTATTTGCATGTTTACCTTTCGAAGTTCTTTGACTGACCATACCAGGGGGACTTTGTTGGTTGCTTCCCTTCGGTGACTGCTTGCATTAGTAGTCTCCCTTGGCTTTAAACTTTCGATGGCAGTCACATAAATTGTCTGCAGGGTTGATACGCTTGACCAATGATAGTAAAGCTGAAAATATGGATAGGTAAACTGCCTTAAACAAAATATGGCAAACTAGCAAGAACTGGTCACAAATATCCCCCTACGTTGCATGCTATAATATGATAAAAATTGAGATGATAATGAAAGAATTTCTTAGTTAAAAAAGGGACATAACTTTTGCATTTTTTTGTACATAAAAATACAAATTGCAAATTTTAAATGAGGTTTAAATGATGTTTGTTGAAACAGATGGACAGTATCCAGGATACCCCCCCCCCCCCTCTACTGTCACAGAATTTTGTCTGATATGCGTATTCGACCATTTTATGAAGGTATCCTTTTCATATCTTTGATACTAATAAAGTTATTGTCAGCCAAATAAGGTAAATGGGGAAAAAACTTTGTAAATACTGAAGAAAAAGGAATTTTTCTACTTCTCATCACGTCTTCTCAACAGCGTATTTCAACAAATGAAATAAAGTTTAAAATCATTTCAAAGTTATACCTCACACGACAAGACACACTGAGGGATGAAAAGATGGAAGATGTTTTACGAATTACTAAATTTCTTAAATTTGACCTAATGACCTATTTTTTTACCTCACACAACCCAGTCCTGACCAAGTTTCATAAAGATTGGAAATTAAATGTAACCTCTCAAGTGTTCACAAGGTAAATGTTGGCGACAAACAACGCATGACGGATTACGCAGACAGACAACAGACAAAATGCGATCACAAAAGCTCACCATGAGCATGTTGTGCTCAGGTAGGCTAAAAAGATTAATTCTCATAGCAACATGTTTAAATCTGTATCAAAAGGCAAATGCATAGAATGGTGTCATATCTGACATCTATGGGAACGCCTTGTCAGATAGTTGTACTTACACCAGGATTTGTAAGCTCGAAAAGCTCATCGCAACTGTGTGCAATTTTTTCTTCCCTGCTTTGTCCATGAAGGGAACCTTTCAAAATTGCGTCATTGATGATTTTCTGGGCTTCAGTTAGACAGATCGCCTTGATTTTTCGTTTGGTAATGTAGTTCTGCAAGGNCCGTTTTCGGTCACACAGTGACCAATGTCACACAGTGACCAATATGTGGTCACAGTGACCAATAAATTAATATTTTTAAGAGAAGCGTTATTGAATCTTTGCGATACAATATTATTTTCTGGTGTAAAGTCGTCTGTTAGACTGCGCTGCCGTATTGTGAATTAACTTTCAGGCTGATTGATGTTACATTTGTGAATGTATATGAAGTGTGTATTTTTACACCGGTGCAAAGTTTTGAAAGTGTTGTTTAATGAATAAAACTTGTTGAACTTTTGAGCCAAAGAGTTGCGTTTAATTATAGCAAATCAAGACCTACGTACAGGAGCATAACAGTACAGTTTAAAACTGTGGGAAAAATGTTTTCTAAAAAGCTAGTTTCCCGATTTGACTACCAACTTTTGAAACTAACTTTCCGGGGCCTCAAACTACTCGGCCCAGTTGCTCTGGGCAACCACTAATTTCTGACCATTGGTGAGTGTCTCTGATTCAGGGTACATGTTTTAGCAGATAAGAATTATGTATTCCATTAATGTTTGAGCATTTAGCTAATTTGTATAATTTCCTTCACTGATTCTGAACAAAAGACCTTTATAAATAGGATTGACATACATATAAAACAGATTTTAGTATATTCTGTTCATAAAAACTTCAAGAAATGCAAAGGTTTGTGTTCCAGGTTTTTTTATGTCCCCAAAGAACAAGAGGCTTTAAGAATTGCAGGTTCATTTGTACATACGTCTTACAGCTTATGTTTTCAAATCCTTTTTAACTACTGGGTGGATCTTGCTCAAACTTTCACATTTCAATGATCATAAAGTGTAGATGATCTTAAAGAAAGGAATTTTGGCTGCAACAAGTTGTGGCAGAATAATGGCTCTTTGTTTTTCACATCCAGAAGTCTGTGTTTTCAACTCCCGTTTTAACCAGCGGGTGCATCTTGCTCAAACCGCCATTGTTGAATGACCTCAATGTGCAGATAATCACAAAGAAATTAATTTTGGCTGCAACATGGTTTGGCAGAATAATGGCACATTTTATGGTTTTCCACTTTAGAATATACAGTCCCAAAACTTTGTGTTTTCAACTCCTCTGAACTACAGGGTGGATCTTGGTCAAACTTTCAAAATTAAATGACTTCAATTTTTAGATGATTGTACAGAAAGGGATTAAAGCTCCAACAAGTTTTGGCAAGATTATGCCCCTTTGTCCATTTTTCCGCTTAAGAATATAATAGGCCCAAAATTTTGTGTTTGCCACTCCTCTTAAAGAACTGAGTGGATCTTGTTTAATCTTTCACAGTTAAAGGACCTTAATTTGAAGATGATCGTAAGGATAAGACTTTTAGCTGCTAAGAGTTTTGGCAGAACAATGACCCTTTGTCTGTTTATGGTGAGCTTTTGTGATCAACTTTTCGGTGTTGTTAGTCGTCTGTTGTCAACATTTTATAGAGGCCACATTTATTGCTGAATTTTCATTCAACTTCGTCAGAACATTTGTCCCAATTATATCTTGGGCGAGTTCCAAACTGGATCACATGGGTCAAAAACTAGGTCACAAGGTTTGACTTGAAGAAAAAGCTTATTTATACTTTAGAGGCCACATTTATTGCTAAATCTTTATGAAACCTGCTCAGAACATTTGTTCTCATGCTTTCTCAGCTAGGTTTGAAAATGGTTCCAGTCCATTGAAAAACATGGTCGCCAGGGGCGAGTGTCATTGTATAACTATAGTGAAACACTGTACCAGTCTAATCATTTGCCCAATCATCATGAAACATGCTCAGAACATTTTCCCCTTTTATTGTGTTTTTCGTTTTAAAGAAGACTCTTCTTGACCAAAATCCAGTTTAGGCGTAAAGCGTCATCCCTGATTAGCATGTGCAGACTGCACAGGCTAATTTGGGACGACACTTTACGCACATGCATTTAACCCCATTTTCACAGAGGGAGGCTCATATATAATACACATATTAATGCTTTTGCCCATGTCAACCCCCAGATGGCGATGGAGAAGAAGCAGGGAGTGTCCAACCTTGAGCTGATGTGTGAGGAGTTACAGGAGGAGGACCGCGTGAGGGAGCAGAGGCAGGAGAAGAAGAGGCAAAAGAAGAAGAAGAAGAAGGCCAAGTCAGGCCAGCTGGTACAGGCCCCTGAGAAGAAAGAAAACGTGAATATGGACAAGGAAGACGAAGGGCTTCAAGTCGGGTGTAATAATGTGAGTGTTGATGACTCGTGATACAGTTGTTACTGGGAATGAAATTATATTACAGACAGAAGGCACTTGACTGGTCCACACAGTGCTTTCAAAGCCCCATAACACTCAAAATCCAAAATATTTATGACAATAAAGTTAATCCATACAAAGTCCTTGTTCCTTATAGTAATAGACAAAATTTCAACGCTAGATGTTGTCTGGTAACCACATACCATGGTCTGGTAGATTAAAAAAGATATTATGCAGGGTTGGAAGAAAATTAAGTAACCAAGAAGGTTTTTCTCTAGTCAATGATGCTAATTGTAGCTAATGGCAAAGTGATCCATATTTGATATGAATATACATAAAATATAAATGTTTTGACATAACAATTTTTATTTATTACACAACATTGTTGCTTTGTTTCAGTGTGATAACCTGCAAACATGTACCATGACGAAGAAGGTATCCCAGTCATGCACGTCTGGTAGCGGGTCACACCACAACTGCGTGGACCACAACTCCAACACCACAATTGCCTCAATGGAAAGCTGTCGAAGTTGTGAGCGCACAGGCAGAGGTTCCCTCAGTCCCCAGAGAACAGGAGAGACTAGGTCCTTCAGTCCGCATGGGTTTCCTTCCAAGGGTGACAAGATGCCACCTACTAACAAGCCAATCTCTGTAATGGGCAGCCGGAGCAGTGACAATGGGTATTCCTCGTGCGGGGACGGCTCCTGCGACTGCAGCATGCCCAGTTCTAATGAAGGCTCGGATATCGCTTGCTCAGATGGAATGTGTACTGGATCTCTGGATGGTAAGAACCAAACAAAGTTTTATAATTAAATGAGTCTAGTTCTGGGAAAATGGGGCTTTATGCATGTGCATAAAATGTTGTCCCAGATAAGCCTGTGCAGTCTGCACATGCTAATCAGGGACGACTCTTTCCGCTTTTATTGTATTTTTCGTTCAAAGGAAGTCTTAAAATCGAAAACCCAGTTAAGGTGGAATGTTCCTGATAACCTGTGCAGGCTCCACAGGCTAATCTGGAACAACACTTAACACTCGTGAATTAAGCCCAGTTTTCCCAGAACAACTGTTGCAAGGCTCAAATCATAAGTATATAATGCCCCTTATTAATTGCTTTCAGTAAACTTTCTGTTAAATTGTTATTAAAATCATTTCACAATTATTGATTAAACAAAAAAAATGCTCCTGTTAAATGAGGTAAAGCCTTTTTTTTTTTTTAAGATATTTTCTCTGATTACCTTGTTTATTCTTCTATATAAGTCTTCTCACGATGTTGTCTGCTTGGCCTCTGCTTTTATAATACTAGTAGCTGTTTTTTCTTCTGCCATACATACATGTATTGTTTGTAAACCTGACCCAATTATTATCTTTCATTACAGCTAGCTCAGTTGGGAGAGTGTCATGATATTACTGAAATTCATTTTAAAATTATGAAAAATTCACACAAATCAATAGACATCGATGTGCTTTCTGTTGTTCCTCAGCTGATGGAGATATGCCGCACATGTGTGATCCCCCTGGTGCCACAAGATGTCCCCTGTTAGAACTCGCCCCCCATGGGCATACTTGTCACATAGAGCCGAAAGAAAACAAGGTAGGGCTGCCTGGTGCATGTTTTGAGTGCACAATTTGTGAATCACTTGTTGGCTATTCATTAAAGGATTATTGTAATTATATGCTTTGTTTGTTTATTATCATATCAGATTTTGCATCAAAGGATCTTCCAAACAATTATATAGGCGATTGTTTTTATGCCCCCGGTAGGGTGGCATATAGTGATCGCACTGTCTGTCCGTCCGTCTGTCTGTCCTTCTGAATTCCGTCACACTTGTGTTTAGGTTTCGAAAACTGGTCATAACTTTTGCAATATTTATGATAGCAACTTGATATTTGGCATGCATGTGTATCTCATGGAGCTGCACATTTGGAGCGGTGAAAGGTCAAGGTTATCCTTCAAGGTAAAATTCTGACAAACACATCTCTTGTTTGATACTTATGTATGTTGGTTCATTACCAGTTGTTATCTCTATTTGTGATATCCCTGTGGTCAATGTAATGTTACTACTATCTACTTAAAAACATTAACCTTTTAAATATATAATTGTTCATCTAATGTATTTTAATTTCTTGTTCTTGCCACAATCTTTCTGATTAACTGCCTTGTAAATAATGTTAATTTGCTCCTCGCTCTGAGAAAATGGGGTTTAATGCATGTGTGTAAAGTGTCGCCCCAGATTAGGCTGTGCAATTTGGCACAGGGTAATCCGGGATGACACTTTCCTCTTTTATTGTTTTTTTCATTTAAAGGAACTCTCTTCTATATGAAAACCAAGTAAATGTGGAAAGTGTTGTCCTGGGGCAACACTTTACACACATGCATTAAACCCCGTTTTAACAGAGCACAGCTCATATATTGTTTGTGGGTGAACTTAGTTGTGTACAATGTTCTTTCAGTGTGGGGAGTATTTTATTGCCACTTGTAAAGGAGATTGCAGTAATCAAGGTCAATACAAGATGACATTCAGCTTAGAGGATATGCTGGAGGTAAGTGCTAACTGATATTGAGTATGGGCCGCACTCTGAGAAAAGGGGGTTTAATGCATGTGCGTAAAGAGTAGTCCCATATTAGCCTGTGCAGTCTGCACAGGCTAATCAGGGACGCCACTTTCTGATTTTAAATTTGTCGTTAAAGAAAGTCTCTTCTGAGCAAAAACCAGTTTAGACGGAAAGTGTTGTCCCTGATTAGCCTGTGCAGTCTGACACTTTACACACATGCATTAAACCCCCTTTTCACAGAGCCAGACTCATATCAATTGGTAACCTCTGTTGACAATCAAATAACACGAGTCAACACTGTGTTAATTGCAATCAGCCAAACTCACTTGTGAGTTAACGATTAATAAATGTTTGTCAATTGTTTAAATTGAAATGTAAATCACAAAATGTAAAACACTTTAAGAAAGAATGTTTATTATAGTCTCTCCACCCATAAGAATATACTGCTTTCTACCAATAGAATTTAATTTAAGTTTAAACTTCATTCAGACAAACGTTCACAGCTTAAAGTTAGCCCTATGAATAAGAACATTCACAGTTTCCTTCTTGGTGTTATTCTTTAAATTAATATTCAAAAAATGAATTTTAGCTTGAAAAAAATAATCTCATTAGTCAGTACATTATGTTCACATTTTGATTGGTGGCTGTGATTTCTGTGTGCAGCAGTTTTGCTCATCCGAGGACGAGGCAGTCATTTCTGAGGAAGACATCCTGCGCTTCAAGCAGAACGAGTCCAAGATGCTGAGGAAGAGACAGGAGCTGCGAGAGACGCTGAGGCAGAGGTTCAACAACATGCAGCACAAGCACCAGACCTCCTGTAGTCACGGCCTGACAGAGTAGGGGCACAATGATGGACAGAGAGGAAGGTTGATTATACTGGAGAACTTCTTATCTGTGATGTCATTTTTAAAATGAACTAGTTACCTGGTCCTTATACATTGACTTGGATTTATGGACTTACTCTGTAGATGATTGTAATGGTATGTTGCTTGTTGTTTTTTGTCTTTGGTTTATTGCAAGTCAGTCCCTTTAAGGTAGGTTAAATTTGTATTTGCTCTCGGGAGTATTGTGATTCGGGTCTGATTTAGCAATAAAAGTCTTGTGAAATGGATTGGCACAAATATTGTGGGCGGTTTCTCACCCTAATTGCATAACATTCACATATACATCATATGATATGTTACTTCAATGTAATGAAATTGTGAAGTCTCTTGGGCAATGTCATCTTTGTAAAACATGCATCAGCACTGCACTAGTGTGTAATATTGTGGCCAAAAGTGTAATTATACAGCATGGAAAACAAATAAATCCATAGCTGTGAGTGTTTTATTGTAGAAAACTCGCACCTATTTAAGAGTTATTATTATTTCTGTTGTTAAATAGAACTATGAAACACACTATTTTAGTTTTATTTTGTTATTGTGGAACTCATAAATGTTCTTATATGACCATTCACAAGCTGCAGCTTCACTTGCGATTTCGTATCTTAAAGGTCTTGACTTGTTTTTTATAAAATGTCTAAAATATTTAGTATGAATATTCTTTATATTAATCACTTTTTAGCTGTATAACGTTGCATCTAAGTGCAGGTTATATGGATTAGTATCAGAAGTGCTCCAGGTAGGCCTAAACTGCAGGGCGCCAAACACTGCCTCCACAAGGTCCCACTCAGACCCTGCCCATGCCATTGTATGATCTGATCACATTATTATGCAGACAAATTGAATTGAATTTTTTATCAATTAACTAAATTGTCTCAGTGAACCTAGTTTCATAATGTATGGAAGCAATATTTCACATGAAAATACATTCAGTTTGAAATATATATGCTTATAACACTTGCAATATTGAAAATATGCCACAGGGATAACATGACCACACACGTTAAAGTGCCCTTTTGACAAAAGACCACCTTGCCCTTTTCAGATCCTAGCTAGAGCACTGGTATCAGTCATTCTTCAAAAGTATGTGTTTTTTTTCAAAGATACATGCAGTAGTTTTTATTTAAGTAAAAAGCTGAATAAGACATTTTCATGTGTAATTTTCAAATGAGTCGGTCTCTTGGAAAACCACGCTTGATTTGCATGTGCAGTTCCGCTTTAATGGAATTTTTCATTTAAAGGAATTCTCCTCTAAACAAAAATCGAGTCTATTTTGGAAAATGTCTCCTGATTTGCCGTTGTAGACTGCACAGACCAATCTGGGACTACATTCATTAAGTGTGAGCATTAACTTCTGTTTTAAAGATTTATTTTATTGTGTTGATCTTATTTGTTATGATTTGTGCATGTGTTATATAGATTATATTGACAAAAATGTTATTGAACACTTTTTGGCAGATGAAATATTTCTGCGTTTATATTTTTGCCCATCTGTATTGTAAATTATAAAGTTACCTAAAATTTCAAAACATTAATATATTTATATTCAATCTAACTGATCGTTACCTTCCAATAATGTATGAATGTTTGAGCATTTTGGCTTAATTTGTGCTAATAGATTTAAATAAGGTATTTCATGTTTTTGGTTAATAATTGTAGATAAAAAGTATTAATATTTTATTTTTTAAATAAAGTGTTAAATAAGAAAACAGATAAATCATATGTCTGTAAAAGGGTTTGGCTTGTTGATATGTACTCCTTTGAGGAGAGAACTTTTTTAAGTAAAGAAAAATCTGTCTTGTGTGACAATTATAATTCTATGAAATGTTCTTCATTTATATGAGAAAGTGCTGATAAAATACACATGGAACTGACAATGAGTTCTAAGAAAAATGTTTGTGGATGTGATACTATTTTAAAAGCAGGCTTATAAGCTGCCCAATAAAATTAATATTTATCTGTGAGTTACATTTTTTTTGGAGTGTTTCGTGCGTATTGTTTGGAGTGTATCGTGTGCGTCAACACTGTGGCTTGTTTAAAGAGAACTTGACATTTTAAACAAAATTAAAACAATTTGTGACAAAATTATGTTTATTGATTGGCATATTATACAATTTATAATAGTCATAATACTAGAATGAGTCGCGCTCTGTGAAAATGGGGTTTAAGGCATGTGCGAAGTGTCGTCCCAGATTAGCCTGTGCAGTCCGCACAGGCTTATCAGGGACAACACTTTCCGCTTGTTTGTTATTTTCGTTTAAAGAAAGTCTTGTTTATACAGAAAGAGTCGTCCCTGATTAGCCTGTGTGGACTGCACAAGCTCATCTGGGACTACAATTTATGCACATGCATTAAACCCCCTATTCACAAAACGAGGCTCATTTAATAGTTTGGAATGCCGTTACCATGTACGTTCAAATCACAATGCAACGAGCCTAGTACTGATACTGAAGCAAGTGCTTTATTATATTAAACTGATGCTGCGAGCTCTTAGGGGTAACAACAACCGTCCTACACGTTAACTTCGGTAAATAAAATAAAGGTACGTCAGGTAGTCGCAAATTGTAGACGGAAAGCAACTCGCCTTCCATGCACACTGGCTCCAAGAATTTCTAATAGTTCCAATCGTCTTAACCATAATAGTATGTACATTAATGATTATATACAACAATATGCTATGGTCAACAGTGTGTATCAAAGTGACAACAACTCGCCAAAGTGGTGTTATTGATGCGTGTTTGTTTCCAATTTCCCCCTGTTGATAAATATCATAAACCACCTTGCAAACAAAGAAAATACAACTCCTGAACAACACATTTATTACACGCTTAGACAATGTCAGTTGCCGCTACATCACGATGGAACATAAACGCTCCGTTCACGGCAAAGGGACCTTCCTGTCGTAATGCCCAGCCGGCGGTTGGCCCCTCTCTCCCCGCAACACTGGGGGCGGATGTAGGCCCGCACTGGAGGGGGCGGCGTCGTACGCAGGAGGCGCGTCATACGCGGGGGGAAACATCCCTGCAAGTACAAATGCTATCGATAAATGCGTGTATTGTATTCCATTATATTGTTAATGCTGACAAAATGTACCATAATGTCATTCTTGAAAAAATTGATTGTTGTGGGATAATTCGACCAAATAACCCCAACCCAATATTTTTTAAGGTCTGGATTTAGAAAGATTGTTTTTGCCAATTTCACAAGAAACACAATCTCATGATCCGTTTCATCAGCAACCTACTATATCATCGATAGCTGATCTTCATCCATTGTTCCTCTCATTGTACTTTTTTCTCAAATTATATACAGGTGGGTGTTTTATGCATGGGTTTCATTTTGCACAGTCCTTTACTGTAATCCTCATAGATATCATCCATAGATCTACATGTAAAAAAAAAAAAACTTTCACATACTTACCTACGGGCCCTGCTTTGGGTCCCCGTTATCCCAAACGAAACATGTTTAAGGATGGCTTAATGTATCGGATCAGACAGAGGACGAAGATAATAGCGCCAGCGTAATATTTACAATCATGACACAATTTCGCACGTCGAATTTAGACAACCAAAATTGTACCGCTTCACCTAATCGTCTCTGTTAGTACAATTACCACTAACCTGGGCGCCCGTCCATGACCTTGAGCTTATTCCTGTTTGCGCGCTTCACGGCCGCTATGATGATGACCACGATGATAGCCACCGCCACCGCTGCCCCGATAGCTATGACGGCTATGAATTCGACGCTAAGCCTGGAACTAGAGCAACCACAGCCTTATACAGTTTAAATTATGTGATAATCAGTGGCGGTACTAATTGTTCGAAGAATCTTTTTCTGTCAAGCCCGCTATAGCCGTCTAAATCGCCGAGCGTATGTGCGTGAATGTGTCCGTGAGAGTTTGTTCAGACTGTAAACTGTTCCTACATTGTGCAATTTTAAATTAAATTTCCACACATGTTCACCATCATGAGACCACGTGTCGAGTTAAGCACCCGTCCCCTGCCTCAATTGCCAAGGTCAGACTTAAAGGTCATGAGGAGACGACTTGTCGTGTTTTACACCCGTCTTCCTACCTCAAAGGTAAAATGTTGTCATTGGACAGCTTGACCAGACTGTAACTTTGTCATTCATGGTGCAATTTAAAAAAAAATCACAATTATGAGATGTCGTGTCGCGTTTAACATCCGTCTCCATAATCTAAGGTCAAGGTCATATTTAGAGTTCAGAGGGAAAATTTGGCAATGCAACAGCTCGTTCGGACTGTAACTATGCCATTCATGATGCAATGTTAATATAACTTACCACGAGAAGGCGATGCGTCGCGTTTAACAACCATCTACTTATCTCAAAGTGAAGGTCACACATACATGTCGAAGGTTACGTTTGTCCATTTAACCTTGGGCACAGGTCAAAGTCGCATCATAGGTCAACGGCCAAACATAGGCATGTTTCAACTTGTTAAATAAAAGCATTATTGACAGTGGGCAAGACAAGCATCTAGTTCATTTGGAAGTACTACGAACTTACAGCATGTCATTATTTTAATTAAAACAAATTCATAACAGTACATACACAAAACAGAATGCAAATAAATGAAGAAGTAATCCTCTCCCGTTTTACACGGTGAATAGTTGTGTGTGTAATTCAACTTAATTCCGAATTAGATATTCTCTGATATAATGCGAGGCCCTGACCTGTGATATGTTGTAGCAAATGCGTAAAAAAACTGTTTACTAGAGTCAGACTGACTGCATGTTGATGTTTCTAGAAACAACATTTAGAGTTACGTTGATTATTCTTAATATTAAACATTTTACCAGCACTTCGTGTTCCCTTCACAGCAATATTTGTTCCCCGAACATGTCAACAGTCCGTTCGAGTCGCACAGTTCGCCGTACACTGCAACAGAACAGAGTTTTCATAAAAGAATGGAAGGAATCACGGAAAGCCAAACGTCTATTCTCCCGATCATTAATATCAAAAAGTATTATGAATATCGCGTATATGTTCGTATTCTCGGATCGTTTTGTGACTGGCCCGTTGAGATACAGTTAAACAAGTTGTGGACCGTTGAGATAATGTTAAACAAGTTGTGGACCGTTGAGATAATGTTAAACAAGTTGTGGACCGTTGAGATAATGTTAAACATGAAAAGCATTGTAAACGCTTTATAATTTTTACGATTTTGATTGACGATTATAAATAAACGATTTTTTTTTAAATAAGTAAGGAGTGTTATTTTGCTTTTTTGAATATACTACAAACATTGTTTGGGCAATTGCACTTTACCGGTATGCACTCTAACCCTAACACTAACCCAACCCTAATAATTATTGTGCATCTAATCTCTTTGATGATTAAGGTACGACTATTTTAATAATTGTTCCATTGCTAAAACGTTTTCATAATCGGGGCTGCCGCCCTCACAGCCCCGCACCCGATTTTGGAATCCAAGATGGCGGCGTACCGGTAACGTGCAATCTAGCCCATTTTTTAATATAATTATGGCAATGTTTTTTAATTATCATTTTATCAAACTGTGCTCAAGTCCCTTTACGAATGTTCAGTTATTCAGTCATGTTTAAGTACCTTGACATCGGTTACAGCAAGTATTTGCATGATTGAGCCGCGTCATGAGAAAACGGGTCTTGTGCCATATGTGGCCAGGGAAGCCCATACGCGCAATCCGTTTAGGAGCTACACTGTCCGCTTTAAAGTCGCATAAGGTTTTGTTGCCTTTATAAAGTTAATAGCGCACAGGGTAGGTCCTGCCCTGACTGCGAGAATGCGAGAGCTAAAATGAAAAAGTGACCGAACTATGAGAGAATTTCATACAATCCAAAGATCCCTTTAAAATTAAGAAAATAATGTAATATAATGACTTGAACAATGTCACATATGTGTCGGGTTCTGAGAAAACGGGGCATTTTGCATGTGCGTAAAGTGTCGTCCCAGATTAGCCTGTGCAGTCCGCACAGGCTATTCCGGGACGACACTTTCCGCCTTAACTGGATTTTCGCTAAGAAGAGACATCATTTAAACGAAAAATTCCATAAAAGCGGAAATCGTCGTTCCTGATTAGCCTTTGCGAACTGCACAGGCTAATCTGGGATGACAATTTACACACATGCATTTTGCCCAGTTTTCTCAGAACACGACACATATGATCTATGTCAAACTCTGCTTACCTGAATGTAGCTGCGTGCATAATACCAGAAAAATGGAGTTCCGAAAATACATCTCTGTGCCTGTGGTGTTTAATATGTGCAGTAAAATACAATTACGTTATGTTAATAATCAGTGTTTACCTGGTTTGCTTTTCTTATTCACATTGCAAGGTCAACCGAGAAAATAAAACAAAGAAAGCGCAATTTGATACCTTAGATCACTTTCTTAAACTAATGGAAGCATAACGTATATACATGTGCATAATCGCCTGAGCACTACAAAACACATATATAAGTTTTAACTTTAATTTACATATTTTATTAAAAGTACATGCTTTTAATAGAGGATTCATATTGCCAAAGTTAGGGTCTGTAGAATTTGAATTGGAGTTCTAAGATTGCCTCACTATTTCTAATGTTATATATTGCATCTTTTTTCTTCGTGATTATTTATTTACAACGCTGTTCTATACATCATCAACATGTCCGAGTACATAAATATTTATAACGTTTTTTTTAACTAAAGCTTTTACACGTTCATGTATATTTTATATTATACGTGTTTTACTGTACGTGTAGGACCTATATTCAGTCGTTGCTGTACACTGATCGAGACCACGGTGTGCTAGTTGTTATCATGTCTTACATCAGCCACGGTCTATTGTATAGTATATGTATTTATAGTGTCATATAAATTAAAGGACAAACAATGGAATGACCTGGAAAAAAACTGAAACAAATAAATCTCTGTCAATTTAAAAAGAGTTAAACGAGTCAGAATTTACGGACGTGTTCTCCAGATGAAGACATATTGAGTAGTACGTACGTAAAAGCACGCGCTCTTGGAAGCTGGTATGTTCAAACGTATTGTATTCACTTAAAAACATGTGTTACATAAAACGTGTGATCGAATAATAATTAATTAGTTAAAATGTATAAACTCAATAGAAATAAGTGCTGTGTTCGCCAAGTCATGCATGTGCACCTCATACAGCACGTGCGCTCGTTCGATTGTTCGAATTGTATTTTACCTCTAGGCCTCTAAAAGGATAAAAGGCACATACCATTTCATTTTTGTTAATCAATAGTTTTATCGATGAACTTCAATTCCCCATAATTCGAACTTCGTCTTGGCTGTATTGTGTTTTGGAATAGACAAATACAATCGGTCGATTGAACTAAATTATAAAAGGCGAACTTTGGTGAATGTTGAACCAATTATCGTATTACGTCTTCTTAATGTTTACGTTATGGTTTAACAATAGTTTTTAAAATCGATTTGTCGCGATAAAGCTTAGCCTTTCCGCGGACAGCATGGGCCCTTCTATATTGTAAACAATCTGCGTTAAATCGAGCAAGTTCGAAGACACGCTTACACCGTTTCCTCAAGTACCCTGAATTTCCTCGTGCGTGTTGAAACTATTGTTTTCCGATAGAGCACTAGCACTATAAAACATTTGTGTTTTCAATTGTTGACAATATTTCACTTGTAATGTAACGCACAATATCGTTTTACCGATTTGGATGGATCCCAGCGCTGTATCGCGACTCTTTGAACGTGATAATTAGACCGTGTGATTCTTTTTTAAGCTGGCTTCACAAATAGCGCGGTAGTCGGACGACATTTACACGGCGTTTGAATGTAAACACGGTCATTGAGCGAGACCTGTCGAAGGAAGTTGATTGCAGCGTGCTCGGTTATTTAGAAGTTCACGGTGTCTCAACCCGGGTACCAGAAGGCTGTCTCCACCCGGGTACCAGAAGGCTGATCCGGAGGGAACGCTGTCACATACCGGCGCGCAAGCGATGAAAGGTACGTGCATTGGTTTATAACTGTATAATTAAATATGTACACATTATTATTATGTTTATTATTATTATTAGTAGTAGTAGTAGAAGTAGTATTAACTTTGTGTACTTTGAGGTTCAAATTGTTTTAAATGTATCATAATTATAATATTTTTTAATCCATTGGTGCTGTATTGGCTGAATTTTAATGTCATTGGAGCATTTTTTGTTAGAAAGATAAGCAGTAGAAACGGTTCTTTGGTGTTAAATTACTCGGTAATGAGGTAAAATGTCTGGCAACTGAACAATTTGATCTTATCTAAAGCAGATGGTTTTTATTTGCAAAATCAACGTGTTGAACACACGTTTTTTTTGTGGATGTGACTTCTTTACAACGTTGTTTGTTATTGTGAAAGGTCACGCCGGGAGATGAAATACCGACAGAGTAAACCGAAGCTACGCGAGATGCACGATGCTTCAGTGGATGCACGTGACAATTGTTGCTGTGGATTTGATAATCACGTGGCATGGTGGTGGCCATATTGCGTCGTTGCATTCGCGATGACGTCACGATTTGTGTACGTTACGTCAACGGAAAGCTGGTGGATTCTTCACCCAGACGAGATATATCAGACCACGGAAGGTTTGTTTTACAGGACTTGATGATTGTTATGTGTTTAATGTAAGGGCTTTAACATGTAGGAATAGTTAAGTGTTTAAATTGCCGGAATGGATATGGTGTCCGCCTAGCGATCGGGAGGTCACGGGTTCGATCCCCATTGTGGGAGCGCTCTTTAAATCTCCCCCAAAGACACCAAGTACTGGTTCTAGTCCCAGGAAACGGACTCGAGAGCGTTTCAAATAAGTAGTAAGTACTTTCTATGCAATCGAGCTTAAATAAATAGGTTTAAACTAAATTGCCGGAAGCGTTATGTTTTAATAGAAGTATGGATGTATTCATTAATTTTTATTAACGTTTAAATTTAATTGATGGCAAAATGTGTTTATTTGATCAGTAAAAAAGAAAATATCCGGTATAAGACATTCAATGATAACATGTAGTTTGTACAGATTATGTAGGTTACAAATCTTCTCGTTTTTCAGTTCGATGGTTTTTTTCAAGCAGTAAATATCAATAACTGAATATTTAATTTTCTTAAAATGAATGCAAAAAGCTTTCGTGATTTGAATTATACCTTTGAAACTCGCATATAGAATATCACACTATTGATCGTCTACTGTTCATTAATTTTCCATTGACATCTGGGAGCGTTCAGCGATAGTATCTCGAGCACTGTTTCATGAAACAATATGCATGTTACTAGAATCGATCGTGAAACTTTTGTTTTAACATACTAAAATAAGTTGTACAATCGCCATTCAAAGGCAATTGTAAAAAAAAGTTGGTATATGCGTTTAAGTTGACTTGTTGATGTGTTTGCGAATCGAACGTTTTTATGATTAGTTTTGTTGAGTCACACACCCACGTGATATCTTTATAGTATTACGAAGGATATCACATAAATCAATTATATCTTCTCCAGGAGCACCATTCCTTTCTACCTCCAAATTCCTCGAGTTCTTCATTTTGTTTAGCGCACATTCCATCGTTATTAATTGATGCTATAACATTTATCCGATACCATTGCCGCGTTACGCATTCAACGCACTCCCATAATTTGACTATACACTTTATACTGTAAATGGTTATTTATTGAGAGGTAACTCATACGTCGACACGCTGTTTGAACATTCGCCGAATAAAGCCAACATTTACATTTCTAGTAGTATACTTCTTTTCGCATACTAATGTATGAACGAATCGCATTGTCAATCTTTATATTCGTATACACAATTGTGCAGACATATAAATTAAGTGTTTGCGTTTTAAATGTTGACATAAATGGATCGTCATTTTTCAGATAAACGTGCTTTATTCTATTAACAGTGGCATTCTCTGAAGTGTACGGGTATGGTTTCCGCCCCTACGAATACTTACCCAAACCCACCCACGTCGTGACTCCGGCCGAGAACCACACGTTGAGGGCCGGAATGTTCGGTTTGTGGTCGTTTCTGGTTCCCGACATCTTCGCGGGCGTTCTGCTACTGGAATCGTTGGTTGGATGGGGCAGCAGTCCACTGCTGGTAACAGCCGATTACTTGAGATGTTTGCTTGGGTGTTATTTCGTTTAAAGTTAAAACTAAATAAGCGGTATTATTAAATAAATTCAGTTGTGCATATAAATACTAACCTGACCAATCGTGTTTTTGTAAAAAAAAAAAAAAAAAAAAAAAGTACTTCGTTGCCGGGGAATTTATGTATTGTCCAACGTGGAAATGAAACGGTCATAGACCGGACGGACTCGTATGTCGTGAAGGAAAGAACCAACACAATAGTGTTGATTGAACAAAGACATTTATTATAAAATGCCATACAGTTTATAAAAATAGACAAGGCACGATGAGCGGTAAAACACGCCTATATGTTTTATACTTTATTTCAATTAAAATTAGGCTATAATTTAATAAATTGTTGTTTTAGATTTGCAAGATTTTCACCGTATTGGTTACATCAACACTTCCCCTGAGCGTGTTTACATTCGTCAACAGGATATTGCGCTGTCGTCTGCTTGCGATTATTGCGTCTGCACTTTCTGCTGTTGAACTGCATTTGGTGGTGTTTGGCACTCATCCTCTTGTTAACAGTTTCATGTCACCGTTTGTCTTTTTGAGCCTTGCATATCTGGTGCCTAAAACAGAACCTATATCGGAATATTGGAAAGGAAACGTACCTAGATGCCATTCACAGATCGGAATAGCACAAGAGAGTGACACCAGTGCGCATGCGTCCATTCAAGATAAAAGAGACGTTTCCGGTACTGTACGGCGTTTAAGCAAAGACAAAAATAACAACAGAGAATTTAAGAAGAAGGCATCGATTCCAATGTCTTTAAACAGCCACTCGGCTAAGTCTGAGAGTCCCAGTAGCATAGATGAACACACAAGTTCTCTGGACAGGTTGGAAAAGGTGCTGGCGGGATTTGTTATGGGTACGCTGTGTTACGTACGTGCTGATACGTTATTGTTTAGTTCCGTCCTGTTCATTGTTACATCTTTAGCAACAACAATCAGTTTCGCTCGACTTGCTGTCAATGTCATGTACAGTTGCGTAGGCTTTTTGTGCGCATGCGGTCTGTGTGCGATTTATGACCACGTGCGTTACGGAGCTTACGTCATATCACCGCTACAATGGCTCAACTTCAACGTAATCTCGGGTAAAGCCAACACGCTATTTGATTCTCAACTCAACACAAGCTACATCTCGGAATTCTACAGAGACTCTTTGGGATTCATGCTATGTGCTGGCTGTGTCCTGTACATTATAACCGCATCATTAAAGTTGCGTATCCAGCAGCCGGATATGAGTGTTAATGCACGCATTCGACAGGAGCTTGCTGTCAGTGCGTCGTTCTTGCTAATTCTGCTCGTATTCTCGGTTATCGGACACCGAGAGATGAGGTTTATACACAACTGTTTTGTGCTGTATTGCATAATAATCGCCTTCGTGATCCACCGTGTTGTAGCGGAGTATCGAACCCACCCGAAAGCTGTGAAGGCGACCATCGGGTTTCTTTACGTTATTCTATCCGTAAACACGTACATTTCGTTCCCTTGGATGCAGACCGAAGAACTGAAGCGCTGGACCTATGGTGTCCCAAGAGAGTCACGTGATCTTTATCAATGCATTGACAGTATTCGACGCCAGGGTGACGTCACGGGTGTCGTCATTGACGGTGATATCTACGACATAGGATGGTTCTCTGTATTGAAACACGATGTTCCATTGATTGTTAAAACGTACCATGAATATTTTGTGTATAACAAACGGAAAAATAATGTATATGACATAAGCAGTAGTATGCGAATTTTAAACTATTTTGATGATATCTTTCACGAGTCGAACACGCAGTACCTCGCTGAATCGGTTGTATCTGATACAAATTTTAACTATGTTATATCAACATATTTGACACCATCTCTTTCACCGTTCTTNGTATATTTCAATAGGTGCTCATTTTGTGACATAACTAAAACGTCACGCTTTTCAATCATTCTCAAACCTTGACTGACACAACAACTATAAGTTTTACTAGTTTGCATGTTCAGGAGTGTGAAGTTGTGTCAAGTAGTGTTACTTACGGATGTGTGGTGGCATCATTTGTGGCATCATTGGTGGCATCATGGGAGCACGAGGGGGCTGGGCACTTCCGCCAATGAAGAAGTTCATGATCATTGGGGTCACTATGGAAGCAAGGACAACACTGCGTAAGACGGCAGACAGAGGCGAGGAGCATATCGCGGGATGGGTTGTTAGTATACATAAACAATGTGTTTTTTTAAATGATCGACTTTTGCAAACGCGAAATGTGTATAGTGTGTTCAGAGTGCCAGAATAGTGCCTTATTGGTAGAACCCCCTATAATGACGCTAGATAGTTTTTTATACAACATTAACACTGTGACATTTAAGTATTGGAATCTTATCGACACGTTGAGTTGAAACTATGTAACCCTGATGTTATCGGCCACAATAAGAAACACCGTGACGTAGAGCCTTAGATTCATAATTTATTTTCCGTTTTGTCTTTAAGGTTTATATTGCGCTGCGGTAGCATACTATACTGGGTGGCATTCTTGGGTACATGAGACCCGGTTGGAAGTGGGGAATGATACTCTTCCCCGTAATAAGATGGCTGTTGATTGGAAGTGTAATAGAGATGTGTGGTATGGGATTCACTATGTGAAGTATATGTGTGTGTGGTTGGGTGTATGAAATGTATGGTGTGAAATGAGATGTATGCAATAGCGAAATGCTTGTGCAATGCGAGTATGTGTGATATATGGGGAACGTGCGAGTATGTGTGCTATATGGGGAAAGTGCGAGTATGTGTGATATATGGGGAACGTGCGAGTATGTGTGATATATGGGGAAAGTGCGAGTATGTGTGATATATGGGGAACGTGCGAGTATGTGTGATATATGGGGAAAGTGCGGAGTGATAGAAGTGTGAGACAGCAAGAAGAGCATGAAAGCTTATAATATGCATGATAACAGATGTAATGACCAAGAGATAAAGTGAAAAAAAAACATAAAAATATATATGTATGCATATACAAACTTTCATACTTAATTGCTCAATCACATTTGGATCATTCGAAATAAATACTGTAACTATTAAATGATATTAGGAATATGGTTTATTTACAAAGAGCTTGTTCAGTTTGCATATTCATACATATATATTTACAACATACATCAAGCATTCAAAAACATAAAGTAATAAATATAAACACTCATTTACAGTCAGTTAAATTCAAAAGTAACACTTTTTCACAATCTCTGTTCAGTCTATATAAAAAAGCTGAGGAATAAGTAGTTGAGACACATTCTCCAATATACGGGTATTCCTCATTCAAGAAAACAAGCACTGGTTTCAATAGGTTTGGTAGAAAGTTTATATCTTATGACATCAAATGTCGTCTGCATCTACAACTCAGTGTGGCGCTTTTTCCATTTACCTGACTTGATGATCTCCTTCAATACAAGGTCCATCGCGTGCTTCTTCATGGATCCGAAATCGTCTGCAACAAATATTACAAATATGATACAGTGCTATTCAAATACATTCCAGAACAGAACATATTTTATTCACGTAAACTTTACAGTTTTTTTGTGTTATATATATATGCATAAATATAATAATTAATATTACATCGATGTTTAGGTGAGGTTTGGCAAGCTTTTCTACCGGTTTGAATCTCTGTTTTGCATTAAAGGTTCCAAGCCAGTGACCCAACTATAATCATTTTTATGTTTTATATGAGCCGCGTCATGCTAAAATGGGTCTTATGTCATGTGCGGCTAGCGCAGCTCCAGACCAGCCTGCGCATTCGCGCAGTACTATATAGAGCTCTCCCGTCCACTTTAAAGTCCCGCAAGGTTTCGTGGTCTCATTAGCGGCCAGTGTAACACCTTACTAGAGTGCGCAAATGCGAAGACTAGTCTGGAGCATATGGCGTTAGACCGGAAGTGCTAACGCATGAATACTGATCGTATATTGTAGGACTACTTACGGACAGGGACGCCATGTTCCTGGAGCTTGTTCGCCAAGGCGCGCTGAATGTCATCGGGCATGGCGGAGTCAGTGTTGAGTCCGAACTGCTCGTTGAGGCGCTGGGTGAGCACCTTGTCCATTTCCTTCATCACGTCTTCAGGGCTGGCGTCTGCAAAACATGGGGACCGGGAAGTGAGTGATCAGTTGTACTGACAGCTATGGGACCGGGGAGTTAGTGATCAGTTGGACTGACATCTATGGGACCGGCGAGTGAGTGATCAGTTGGACTGACAGCTATGTGACCGGGGAGTGAGTGATCAGTTGTACTGACAGCTATGTGACCGGGGAGTGAGTGATCAGTTGGACTGACAGCTATGGGACCGGGGAGTGANATACTGTAACTATTAAATGATATTAGGAATATGGTTTATTTACAAAGAGCTTGTTCAGTTTGCATATTCATACATATATATTTACAACATACATCAAGCATTCAAAAACATAAAGTAATAAATATAAACACTCATTTACAGTCAGTTAAATTCAAAAGTAACACTTTTTCACAATCTCTGTTCAGTCTATATAAAAAAGCTGAGGAATAAGTAGTTGAGACACATTCTCCAATATACGGGTATTCCTCATTCAAGAAAACAAGCACTGGTTTCAATAGGTTTGGTAGAAAGTTTATATCTTATGACATCAAATGTCGTCTGCATCTACAACTCAGTGTGGCGCTTTTTCCATTTACCTGACTTGATGATCTCCTTCAATACAAGGTCCATCGCGTGCTTCTTCATGGATCCGAAATCGTCTGCAACAAATATTACAAATATGATACAGTGCTATTCAAATACATTCCAGAACAGAACATATTTTATTCACGTAAACTTTACAGTTTTTTGTGTTATATGTATGCATACATATAATAATTAATATTACATCGATGTTTAGGTGAGGTTTGGCAAGCTTTTCTACCGGTTTGAATCTCTGCTTTGCATTAAAGGTTCCAAGCCAGTGACCCAACTATAATCATTTTTATGTTTTATATGAGCCGCGTCATGCTAAAATGGGTCTTATGTCATGTGCGGCTAGCGCAGCTCCAGACCAGCCTGCGCATTCGCGCAGTACTATATAGAGCTCTCCCGTCCACTTTAAAGTCCCGCAAGGTTTCGTGGTCTCATTAGCGGCCAGTGTAACACCTTACTAGAGTGCGCAAATGCGAAGACTAGTCTGGAGCATATGGCGTTAGACCGGAAGTGCTAACGCATGAATACTGATCGTATATTGTAGGACTACTTACGGACAGGGACGCCATGTTCCTGGAGCTTGTTCGCCAAGGCGCGCTGAATGTCATCGGGCATGGCGGAGTCAGTGTTGAGTCCGAACTGCTCGTTGAGGCGCTGGGTGAGCACCTTGTCCATTTCCTTCATCACGTCTTCAGGGCTGGCGTCTGCAAAACATGGGGACCGGGAAGTGAGTGATCAGTTGTACTGACAGCTATGTGACCGGGGAGTGAGTGATCAGTTGGACTGACAGCTATGGGACCGGGGAGTGAGTGATCAGTTGGACTGACAGCTATGGGACCGGGGAGTGAGTGATCAGTTGTACTGACAGCTTTTTGCTTCAGAGAGTCTCTTTTGCGCGTTTTAACAAGATTTATTGACGATACGTCATTATTGATTTACAGTCAAAACAAATGGCTTAAGATGTAAATTTTGGATGCATATGAGTATGTACACAGAGTTAAATTTACCAACGTTAAACGGTAGCAACTGAAACAACCTTAACACAATCATACATAGGCAAGTTTCCATCAACGCTTTCAAATGCTGAACATCGTCAAATTTTAACATCTCGATCCAAAAATCATGAAAATACCAGGTTCCCTAAAATATTCATTGCAAAAAAGTCACCCTATTTTATCATATTCTTAATATAACACTACTGAAAAACAGCAATCAAGCAAACTAACTTATCACACATCCCCTTTTCAATCTTACCCTTGTTGATGGAAGATCCGACCTTCTTTGCCTCCTCGATGAGCTGTTCGTGGATCCTGTCAATGACCTGTTCCGGGTCGGAGTTCTCGTCCAGTCCCATCATGCGGAACGCCTTCTTGATCGCCACCTGGGTCAGCACCTCGGGATTCTCTACAAGAGGCAAACACAGGCTTGTCAAACACTGTCGTAAGATGGCGAGTTTCCATACGGTAAGTGAGTGCTCATTTGTGTCGCATTCTGAGAAAACTGGGCATAATGCTTGTGCGTAAATTGTCATCCCAGATTAGCCTGTGTAGTCCGCACAGGCTTATCCGGGACGACACTTTCCGTCTAAACTGGATTTTCGCTAAGAAGAGACATCATTTAAACGAAAAATTCCATAAAAGCGGAAAATGTCGTCCCTGATTAGCCTGTGCGGACTGCACAGGCTAATCTCGGATGACAATTTACACACAAGCATAATGCCAAGTTTTCTCAGAACTCGACACATTTTATGAAACACAAGTATCGACTCATTTTCGTTCTCATATGTATATTAAAGTATTGATTGATTATATGAATCTGACAATACTATGCGATAAAGGAAGTGACTGATTTAACATCAAGTGCTTGTTGTTAAAATGCGCAAAATCGCTACCAAACACCTTTAATGCGAAAATAAGACACGTGGACCTTTAAAACAACTTCGTTAAACTAATAAAACCGTTCTACGTAAAATATAGCCGCAGATGGCTATGGCTTCCGGTCACGTGTTACTTACTGAGCTCCTCGATGTCCTTGATGCCTTCGAGTCCAGCCTGGTCCATGAGCCACTGTCTGATCTTGGTCTTGTCCTCTGTAGCACACAGACACAACCACATGTATACTGGTAATTCAAAATAAACGACTTATGAGCCGAGTCGTGACTTGATGGGTATTATGACATATGCAATCGGCGCATTATCGCAGTATGGTCAGGAATCTGCTATTAAGTCGCACAAGGTTTCGTGATCTCAGTTCTAAGCGAACATATGATTCCTCCGCAGAGTATACAAGTTCAGAGGCATATATGGAGCTACACTTTTCGGATGAGTACTAAGGCCCATTTTCGCGCGACGCGGCCTTATGTATTACGAACATTCAATTGGTCATTGTTTATAACGCGACTCTGAATGCTGACGACTTAATACTACATTTTAGCTATAAGAAGATCTGAATGCTAACGACTTAATACTACATTTTAGCTATAAGAAGATCTGAATGCTGACGACTTAATACTACATTTTAGCTATAAGAAGATCTGAATGCTGACGACTTAATACTACATTTTAGCTATAAGAAGATCTGCATGCTGACGACTTAATACTACATTTTAGCTATAAGATCCTTTTCGTACATGCCTTGCAATTGGTGGCAGCCATAAACGGTCTTTGAACTGACAAGGACTTATTTTCTAAACGCGCTAGAAACACCAGTGTCAGCGTGTATAATTACTGAGATCTTGCTTATTGAATAATAAGTTCTTTCACACAATGTTTTCTTCAACGATCGTAGATTATGTTTTTTAATACATAATCCAGCGATTTAGCCAAAGTTTATCAGGGATCTAAACAGTACGACCCCTGTGGACAAAAAGGTTAGTCGGTTACCCTCACCTGGCATGCCCATAGCTTCCAGTTGTCCGTGCAGCACGTTGAAGATCGGGGTGAGGTCAAGGTCAGCGGGCAGGTTCAGGGCCTTCACCTTCTCGTGCACGAATTTCACGAAGGCTATTGGGTCGTCCACTGGAAACACAAAGACGCACAGACGTGAAAAATGAGCATTACGTAACGTGATTTTTAGTTTATTTGAAAATAAAAGAAATCATTAAATAACCGATGAAGTGGTTTTGATTTAAAGAGACAACTCATTACTAAAAGTGGCGCTTAACGGCAAAATCCTTAAAATTGTACTTCCCATACATTATTCTACTAAAGATACACATATTTGGAGAACGTTTTACGTAAAACGTTCTTCATAACGGAATGCGACACATTTGACGGTAACGATCAGAGTATCTCACTTCCAATGCTTATATAAATCTAATACACATTCAGGAAGTTCTGCTTACTTGGCACTCCCTTCTGCTCGAGGAAGTCCCAGGCGGCATCCTTGAGGTTGATGAGGCGCTCGAGGTCGATGGGTTTCTCCTTGACCATGTCAATGACTCCCTTGATGTCGAAGCCGCGGAGCATGTCGGTCATCGGGGCGATCGTGCTCATGATATCTGCAAGGAATAAGCAATGCATATGTAGGATTCGCACCGTCGATACAGTGCATAGCGCATGAAACTGTTGTTTGTAGTATCCCATTATCTTAAAACCCAAATGTCGCATTAATAAATTATCTAATACCATCATGATTGAGGATATTTTGAACTTAATGAAAGCCCAAATCGAATTGCTTTTAACAACATTCATATTATGTATATGGCTGATAGGTAGAATATAAGGGGGCGTACCTGCAACAGGTCCGAGGTTGATGCCCTTCATCGCAGCCATCATGGGGCCGGCGGACTTCAGGAGGGAGCCAATGTCGATGTTCTTCAGCAAGCCGGTGATGGAGTCGAGGTCAAACTTTTTCATGATGCTTCCCATGTCCACATTCTTCATAATGCTCCCGATATCGACGTTCTTCATGATGTCAGTCATGGCTCCCATGTCTATGTTCTTCATCAGTCCATTAATGTCTACGTTCTTCATCATGCTCGTCATGGCCCCCATGTCCATGTTCTTCATGATTGCTCCAATGTCCACGTTCTTCATCAAAGAACCCATGGCACCCATGTCAATGTTCTTCATCATTCCCTCGATGTCCATTCCCTTGAGCATGTTGCCCATGCCGCCGAGGGCACCTTCCTCACCTCTGGGCTCGGGTTTGGTGGCTGTCGCAGGGGCGGCTTTTGCTGCAAAAGTTATAACGATTCACTGTAACTACTAATTGGGAATTTACATGTTTCATCTTGTTACAAACAAATGTATTCTGCTACAGTAACGCATGTTAATTGTTTTGTGATCATTGGAAAGGTTCGGTACTTTGTATCAAGCCAATGCGTATACGAACGCTTTCCATTGTGAACTTTGGCAACTTATTGTCCTTTTTTAAATCATGCTGCTCTTTTGACACGATTCAAGTAATTGATAGCATGCCTATGTTGATGGAGTCCGAGAGATTATATTAAGAACAACACACGTGTTGAATACTTGTTTGTCTTTATATTTGCCATCAATATGTTCGTTAATCAACAAGTTACTTGTGGAAACTTATTTAACAATATATTTTAAATGAGAACGCATAATTATTTAGTACATGTGCATTATTCATTTGTTTGAATAAAAGCGGCGGAAGTTCTAACGTGTAATCACTGAATTAATCGTTTAAATAACAAACGTTTCAGAAAGACTTCAGAAGCTCAGGAGCCGTTGCATACTGTTCAAGTTTCATCTTTGTGAGCTTTCTTGTGCATAAGGTAAACACGCCGATATGTAAAACGCGATATTTTAGCTTTTATAGTTAATGCCACGATATCCATTGACAGTATTTTCTACTGAATGCTAAACTATTTATTACTTTTTCCTAATAAATTTACACGGCGTGTTTCTTTTATGTACAGTAATGTATAACCTGCTTCTATAATCTAAGTACAAGCTATCAAGGACAAGAGAAATGTTTTCTTTGCTGAATGTACCCAGAGGGGCATCTTCTAGTGATCTACAATAAAAACAGAGCCATGCGTATTAGTTTTCCTCGTTTATTGAAATAAATACGGTATAAATAAAAGCACTGCTGTATCTCATTTTGGCTTCGTTTATAATTCGGACTTCCCCTTCTTGGCTGAAAAAGTAAAATTCATAACGATAGAAGAAAAGTAAACAAAGAATAAACTTTCACCAAAAATACAAACGATAAGAAAAAAGTAAACATTGATGCGAATGTCAATGAAGGACAGTTAAGTTTGAAATTTAANTCACTGAATTAATCGTTTAAATAACAAACGTTTCAGAAAGACTTCAGAAGCTGAGGAGCCGTTGCATACTGTTCAAGCTTCATCTATGTTAGCTTTCTTGTGCATAAAGTAAACACGTCGATATGTAAAACGCGATATTTTAGCTTTTATAGTTAATGCCACAATATCCATTGACAGTATTTTCTACTGAATGCTAAACTATTTATTACTTTTTCCTAATAAATTTACACGGCGTGTTTCTTTTATGTACAGGAATGTATAACCTGCTACTATAATCTAAGTACAAGCTATCAAGGACAAGAGAAATGTTTTCTTTGCTGAATGTACCCAGAGGGACATCTTCTAGTGATCTACAATAAAAACAGAGCCATGCGTATTAGTTTTCCTCGTTTATTGAAATAAATACGGTATAAATAAAAGCACTGCTGTATCTCATTTTGGCTTCGTTTATAATTCAGACTTCCCCTTCTTGGCTGAAAAAGTATAATTCATAACGATAGAAGAAAAGTAAACAAAGAATAAACTTTCACCAAAAGAAAAAACAAACGATAAGAAAAAAGTAAACATTGGTGCGAATGTCAATGAAGGACAGTTAAGTTTCAAATTTAAACATAACAGCTTTACCGATCGTAATAAAGCAAAAAAGTTAAGGATAGAGGTCATAGCACCGCAGATAGTCCGTAATAAGGTTAATATTTTCAACATGTTTGTAAAAATTATAAGTTTTTATTTGTGGCCAAGAAAACAATGTTTTATCGACAATTGAGGGTTTGTCCTTTCATTTCCATTGTGACCCAGTGTACACACCAATGTTGCAACTAAATACAAGTCGGGTCGCGTCTGTGATGCTTACCATTCTTATTAAAGTATTCCTTGAGTTTCTCTGGTGGGTTGTTGAGGGCTTCTTCAACGTCATCCAACTGCATACCGAACGCTACAAATACGTAGGTAATAATGCAACGTCGTGCAAAGCAGATATATACGTGTGCGCATGCGTGCAATATAAGACATAGTAAAACAAAGAAAGAAAGGAAATACTAAAATGTGCGACATGACGATAAGTTACTCGTACTAAACGCGTTCATGATTATCGTCAAATAAAGACGAACTTTCTTTAATGAAATGAGTTTGCATTTACAAGACATGTTATCGCATGTTTGCAAAGATATGCAGTTCCGTTTAAAGTGAAAGTTCTAAATAATCTGTATTGAATGAAACATGAATTTCATGCGTATGTTACAAAACGGCACTTGTTGAGAGGCACATGAGGGCCACTTACATTGTGCCATCTCGTTAAGGCGATCCTTCATGGCGGGTGGGAGGTTGTAGAAGGCGTCCTTGAGGTCCTCAATCTTCATGCCAGGCGGGATTTCCGGCATCTTCATGCCTGGTGGCAGCTTGATCGCGGAGAGGTCGGGCATGTGGGGGACGGAGGGCTCTGTGGTGGCAGAAGGCGGTGGTTAGGCAGGGGCGAGTAACGTGCGGGGGAAACATACAGGGCAACATACCGGGACGGAGCCTGAGTATACTAACTGCCTTGAATACGCCTATAGTAGCAGATACGCTGTATTGCAATACCAGGGTCAACTTCGCTTCCATGTTTATTTTAGTGAAGTGGAATCGATGTTGTTTTGTCGTGAAGAAATGTTAAAATAATCGGCGAAATAACAATTAATGAGCCAGTAGAATATCTACAATTGTCAAATTAATAATAACCATACATTAAAGTTGTTATAGTGTTTAATGTATATGTATCTATCTCAAAATGAAACTTTAGTTGAAAATCATACGATCATCGAGCTAGATCGAGCCCCGGGCAACATCAATAGTGTCCAATCAAACGCAGTCTAACCCCTACGTGAACGCTATAAACGTCAACATATAGACGGAAGTGGAACCTATTTCCGCCAATGATAACTGCCGCGGGCAGACCATATAGATTTATCCAACGGTAAATTTCAATAATTGTATTTAGTTAAACATTTAAACGGTGTTCAAACGTGAACATGTATTCAATTTTTACACCTCTTATTTCTACAAAACCTGACAAATGATTAAATGAACATTTTGTTCTAAGTCTTAAAATTTGATCAGCGCATTCATTTTTCACAGCAAAATATATCATAATATATTTATTGATTCTTATTTTAAACGCTTATTCTAGTATAACATGGGTATTCAGTCTGTTTTGCGCATTCCATATTAACGTGTCCTTTCATTATTTTAGAATCGCTGAAGTTCACGTATATCAAAAATGTGTCGAGGAATCGAAATACAATCGAATACATATGAACGGAACCATTTATTTAGAGTTTCAAATGCGTTGAACTGCAATAGTTCTAACATACGAGAAAGAATATGTGATGAAATAAACGATAAGTGATGATTAATGAAACATGTAGAATATATACACCTCTCCATGTGATTTAAACCAAGGAAACCCAGAAAAAGCTAATATATCTAAAAAAAAATCGACTCACCATCTTTGTGCTCCGCAAGCGCGGCTGCGCACAGGGCCAGTAAAACAATGGCGAACTTCATGTCTGCAAGTACCAAGACACAAACTTATGAATACAGTAAAACACATTTCAACGAGGAGTTTAACCCATTTATGCCTAGTGGACTCTCCCATCGTTCGAAATTGGATCAATTTATTTCCAAAATTAGAGATGTCTAGTATATTTATTTCTATACATGTATTTAGAATATTCCGTACAGAAACATTTCTTTAAGCAAACAGCGCAGACCCTGATGAGACACCGCATCATGCGGCGTCTCATCTGGGTCTACGCTGTTTGCCAAGGCCTTTTTTTCTAGACGCTAGGCATAAATGGGTTCAACAATGCTTATTACCGAAAAAAACATCATTTGAACTACGGTAGTCAATTATTAACTGTATATTTTTCAATTTTAAACAAAAAGATTAAGCGTTGTTTTTCCGTTACAGCAACAAGCGCGCAGTGTTAATAACCAAAGTGACAAAACCATCTATTTGCATCATAAAATCGATTCGAATCAACAATTGTGTATTATGGAAATGCCCTTTTTGGGCAAAAAGAAATATCACAATGGCTATTAAATATAAAAAACATAAGTTTTTTTAAATATAACGTTTAACCAAATATATCAACAGAATAATGATACAAAATGAAATATGTGAGGTTACCTCAACTGAACAACTTTTATCTTTATAAAACATTCATTCTATATAATACTGATAATTATATTTTAAAGAAAACAATTTAATGGCAAATTATGCGCACATGAAATCCTAATAAAATATGAAATCGATGTTTACCTTGTGAGTATCTAGTCCGGTATGCTCTTGTGTCTCCACCGCTCCGGAGGTTTATTAAATAGGAGAGGGTTGACGGCTGGGAGCGGTTGTCGTCCTCACTTCCGCGTAATGTCAAACGTGTAAATTTTAATCGAAAATTACCAATTGAAATATGTTAAAGCCGACGTGTCCCTACTGGTTGTTTTATGATGGACGTTTACTGTCAGTCGGTGCTGTTACATGCGTCCGTGTATTGCGCAATAAAGGGAACGTGTGTCGGGTAAATGGACCCTTACGGCAGGAACCTAGCCGGGGGATTCAGTTCTACAACGTGTCCTTGTATTGTGAACATTTGGTGTAAGACATGATGACTTAAGACGTTTTCCAAACAGTCCTTATTGACTGTATGGCCCTTTATTTGTATCGCCAAAATTGAATACAGTAATGATGTTCATAAATTGCTACATTTAATTATACATTTGATCATTTAACATTACATGTACATTATAGCGTTATGCCATTTATAATGTATTATAAAGCTATAACTAAATACCAAAGATCCTTGTATAGACTAACATATTTCTGATATATACATGTATGTAGATGTATGTATGTAAGCATTCTGTTTTAAAAGACATACATGTATAACACACACATGCGAAATATATATGCTTTGGATTAAATTATTTAACGCATATATACAAGTATATTGCAGATATCTGACTCGGAACATAAACATGAACAAAGAATGCCACAAATGTGAATAATACATATCGATATAACAAAAATGCATGTCTTATACTCGTGAGTTTTTCATGCCCACGAATGTTGCCGGTCTGAGCATTTTTTGGTTACTATTTGTAATGAGGACGCATAATGTTGACAAATTCCAGCAAGATTGGTCTCACTTTAAATAGTTACCCATTTACATATTTTACTTTAAGCCTAAGTCTCACTATTGCCGGTGGGCCCCGGTGGAGCTACGGTGCCGTCCCGGTTGTTGCCGGTGCCGCGCCGGTCCTTCCCGGTGACTCCCGGTTCATCCCGGAGGTATTAAACATTTTAATACTTTGCCGGTGGAGCCCCGGCTGTTCCCGGTCGCCCCCGGTTCATGCCGATCGTCCCCGGTGAAGCCACGGTTCATCCCGGTAGAGCCCCGGTTCATCCCGGTAGACCCCGGATCACGCATCTGGGCTCCACCGGCATCATAGTGAGACTGGGCCTTTAAGTTTGAGTTTAATCCGTGAACCGTTGTCGGAGAATCTAGTCGATGAAATGCATTTCACTATCGATTAGTTTTGATGGTAAAACTCGAACGTGTAAGATGCTCATAATTTGGGCACAATTTGAGTGGCCAATTCTGACCTTTTTGTTTCATATTAGGAAAAATGCCGTTACTTAATTCATGCCTTAGACGGGTATCAAAGAAATCCCGTTTAACTTGAAATGTGCATAATTACTGCATATTAAATGCAATACTATCAGAAGACAACACGAAGACAATTATGTATTGACGAAATTTGCATTTACCAAATGATCTACACAGATCCGGAGAAGTTCAAACACTGTCCCAATCAGTGTTTAATTGGACACAAACACAGCTAGAATAAGGAAGGTTGCACGTGCGTAAAGTGTCGTCCCAGATTAGCATGGGCAGTCAGCACAGGCTAATCAGGGACGACACCTTCCGCCTTAACTGGATTTTCCCGTAGAAGAGACCCCATTTAAACGAACAAAATACCATAACATCGGAAAGTTACGTCTCTGATTAGCCTGTGCGGACTGCTCAACCTAATCTGGAACGACACTTTACGCACATGCATTAAGCCCCGTTTTCTTGGAACGAGGCTCATATCTATGCTACTGAACTCGGGAAACTTAACGTCCAAGTGAACTGGGAAGAGCCGCAAGTTCTTATGGACATTTCCTGTGTAAGCTTGTCTACCAGTACTTACGGCAAATAAATGTGGCATCTCGATTGTCGAGAAGCATTTCCAAAAATTGACATAGTAAACTAGTCTTTGACCCAGACCCCCAGTTTATATATCGGCCAAGATATCACTCGGACATATGTTCTCATCGAGTTAATAAAATTGGGCAATAAATATGGCCTTTCCAGTGTTCGCAAGCGTTTAGCTTAACAATTAATTCGGTCGTAAGACTTTGTTTGTTTTTTACCTCAAGTGATATAGTTTCGATTATAATTGGGACATTTTTACGAAGTTTCACGAAGATTGGGAAATAAATATGGATCTAAAGTGTTGACAAGCCTCTTCTTTAACTTGACCCAGTGACATTATTTTTGATTCCCCGTGACACTCTTTCCAACTCGGTCGAGATATTGTTGGGGAAAATGTACTGATCAAGATTCATGATGATTGGCCAATTAATATAGCCTATAGCATGTCCACAAGCGTTTCCTTTTTTCCTCTTTAAATACCTTACGATCCCACAAGATCCACTTTCCAACTCACCCGACGTATCAATGGGACAAATGACCTGATAAAGTTCATGAAGCTTGGGAAATCAATATGGCCTCTAAAGCGTTTACGAGATTTTTCTTGAATTTAATATAGTGACCTAGTTTATGACTACCTTACAGAGTTTCAATCTTGAAAGATCATCATCCCATCAAGTTTTCATGAAGATTGAACAAAAAAGTGGCCTCTAAAGTGTTCACAAGCTTTTTCTATAATTTGACGTACCGGTAGTCAAATAGTTTTTTTTACCGTACTTGACCCAATGTCAAACTCGTTTTGACCGTTTTATAAAATTGGGCAATGAATATTGATCTTAAATGTTCACAAGCCTTTTTAATTGGACCTTGTGACATAGTTTTTGATTCCACATGCCATTCTTTCAACCTCGGTAAAGATATTGATTTGACAAATGTTGCGACTAAGTTTGATAAGATTTGGCAATTAATGAGGTCTCTTAAGTACATGTATAAACATGCATTTTCTTTTAATTGACCTGGTGATATGGTCTTTGACACTACATTACCTACTTTCGAACTTGGTTGAGACGATTGGGACAGATGTTCTCGACCCAATTTCTAACTGAGTCCATATATCATAAGAACACATATTAAGACCAAGTTTTATAAAGATTGGGCAAATAAATGTGGTCTTTACAATGTTCAAAAACTTTTTTTTTATATAATTTAACCTAGATTTTGATCCCACCTTTGAACCCCACCGAGGTTTTATTGGGACCAACGCGGATTGGGCAAGAAATGTTGCCTACGGAATGTTAACAAATTGTTTCTGTAATTTGAAATTGTGACCTTTAATTTTAATACGGCCGAGATATGATTGGGATATATATTATGAGCAATTTCATGAAGACTTGGCAATAAATGTGGCCTCTAATGTTTACAAGGCAAACAACGGCCGACACATGATGGACAAAAGGCGGTCAGGAAAACCAACCATGCTAAAAAATACATCCAGGCTTAATCAAGTTATGCTCGCGACATGTTATGAATTCCTCACATTTTACCATCGACATTGGACCGAATTATTGTGTACAACACTCCATCTTACCACGTGTTCACTTCTGCAAGTTTTTTGTAACTCGAGCAAGGCAAGATTATTCTCCGCAAAAGCTTTTGCGCCCTAATCGAGCCCGGGCCCTTAAATGTACCGTGTATGTCAAACGGTCATATAAGTATGACAAACAGTCAAACGGTCATATAAGTATGACAAACAGTCAAACGGTCATATAAGTATGACAAACAGTCAAACGGTCATATAAGTATGACAAACAGTCAAACGGTCATATAAGTATGACAAACAGTCAAACGGTCATATAAGTATGACAAACAGTCAAACGGTCATATAAGTATGACAAACAGTCAAACGGTCATATAAGTATGACAAACAGTCAAACGGTCATATAAGTATGACAAACAGTCAAACGGTCATATAAGTATGACAAACAGTCAAACGGTCATATAAGTATGACAAACAGTCAAACGGTCATATAAGTATGACAAACAGTCAAACGGTCATATAAGTATGACAAACAGTCAAACGGTCATATAAGTATGACAAACAGTCAAACGGTCATATAAGTATGACAAACAGTCAAACGGTCATATAAGTATGACAAACAGTCAAACGGTCATATAAGTATGACAAACAGTCAAACGGTCATATAAGTATGACAAACAGTCAAACGGTCATATAAGTATGACAAACAGTCAAACGGTCATATAAGTATGGCAAACAGTCAAACGGTCATATAAGTATGACAAACAGTCAAACGGTCATATAAGTATGACAAACACAAGTTGAACTGCACATTTTAATCAAGTTCAAATTTACTGTGAAATAATAATTGTTCGGCATGTTTAAACACAAAGAATGTGACAAGATATCGAAACTGAAATAAAGAAACAAAACTTGTTTTCTTATAGTCCACCTCTGTATGGACATCCTGCAACACTGACATGACATTCAAAGTTTGTAAATAATTACAGCATCAACAAGAAAGAAAAAAGAAAAACAACTTCCTATGTACGATTTAACACCACCATGTTCATGTAATAACACTTTGATATATAGTAAACCTGCACATAAATCAAGTATAAGAGGATAAATACGCACATGTACAATATACATGTAAATCAAGGACAATCATGCATCACTATTCATGAATTACCCACATGCTGCTGGTATGTTCACGAGACTCACTGATTACATGTGTTGTGTTGGAATTACCGGGAAGAGTATTTCTACTAAGCTCAGCAAATCATTACTGTAAACGGGGTAGCGGCGTCATTTAAGGTATTTCTACAATTTAAACACAAACCACTGCAATCAGATTCAGGTATTAAAAAGTCCTAAATCAAAACATACTGGCTTTTAAAAGCCAATATTCGCAGCAATTTTAACGGCTCATGGATTACTAACAGCTTATGGGTAAATCACGTGAAGGTATCAGCACATCAAATAAACTTCAAATCGTACAGGGACATAGGGCATACTAGCTGCAACAACACAACACGAACACCTACCAATAAATAAGTAAACTAATTCTGGAACGCATTCAGATAGTATTACCAATTCAGATAACTCTAATAAATACCCAAACAGTTTAGTTGAACCATGTATCAGTGATCTGGCGTGCATTGTTCGACCATTCCAGTTTTGTGTAACCAATGATTTATTAAATTGTGTTAAATGGCTGGGATTACCTACATCATTTTGTTTGCACTCCTAAATGAGAAATGTTTAACTAACCCATGGCCTCTGTGTGATGTAAACAACAGAAAATACATGTTTATAAGCAAAAACAGAGCACCTTTGACATTGCAGATGATCTAGATAAGAATCTGGCTGGAGTTAACCATTTAGGACTATTTATAATGTCAACTGTCATAACAGTACAACAGCATCTTAATTTTTTTTATTTATCAACTAAAATCAATTGAAATTGAAGAAATATTAACAGGCTTTCTTGAATAACACGCATCAACAATAATAAGTTACAAACACAACATTGTGCTAAGTCTATGCCATAAGTTTAAAGAGATAATACTAAAGTACACCAACGCCAGTCAACATGTAAGGACTCTATATATAAATGCAATACTAAGCAAAATTGTTCGTTGTTTGCATGTTAAATGGTGCGCACTTTTGAAACCACTATAATCAGTGACTGCAAACTGACATGGTACAAGCGCAGACAATGGTTGTCAGTACTGGAAATTATTGATTGAATGTACAACATCTAGCAGCGATACGGGATTTTGATACCCGTTGGAGGTATCTTAATTAGTAAAAGGTTCAATGCATCGCACTTTAATTTTAAAACAAGACTATTGCCAAGCAATGATGTCCCCTACCGGCTCCACCATTGTCATTTTTTTGTTGTTGTTGCCATAGCAATCAGAATTCTTGACGTAGGAAGAAAATGAAATGACGTGCATAATCTCCATATTGCCATCTGTCCATGTTTCAAGTTTCATGAAAAAATATTAAGAACTTTTAAAGTTATCGCAGGATCCAGAAAAGCATGACAGACAGACTGATGGACTGACTGACGGACAGAGTGCAAACCATAAGACCCCTCCGGTGAAACCGGTAGGGGACAATAAATATCATTGGTGATGCTAACAATTTAGAATATTTTTTTTTTAGTGTAATATTACTTCAAAATCAGTCAAAATACTTACATTTATTTATTTAAATATTACAACATCTATTTGAAAATACATATAAACACCATAAAATTTACCAACATGACATAGTAAAATATTTACAACACAGAATATTCAACAAAAAAACGAAATCAACACATTTTAATAAAGAAACAACTTAAATTTGAAAGGGGTAAGGCTTCCAACAATATCTATGCACAGCAAAATCAGCAAAATGACAAAATATATTAAATGAGCCACATCATGCCAAAATGGGTCTTATGCCATATGCTTCCATCGAAGCTCCAGACCAGCCTGCACATTTGCAGTTTGTTCAGGAGCTACCCTGTCCGCTTCTGACAAGACTGCGTGACTTAAGAGCCATTTTCGCATAACGTAGCTCAATTGGCCTATTCACGTTAACTCACACATGCACGCACGCTCATACACATAAACACACACACATTACTGAATGACATCTTTACGGGGACAAAGTGAATTATATTCCAGATTGATCTCATTATTACTTGCAAAATTGAACCACTCATATGCTTCTCAGTTCTAATAAAAAACAAATATTTACTTTCAAATCTTTTTTTGGGGGGCATATTTTGATCAAAATCATAATTCTTAACTTTTTCTGGTTAAAATCATTTTTTGTGACTCTAAAAAAATGGTAGTTTAAAATTTATTTGAACATTTGTAAACCTGGTATGCATTGCTTGCACATTTGAAATTTCAGACTTTGGTCAACAGAAATCATTTCCCACATAGACATTGATTAGAAATTAATGCATAACTGTGACTGAGTTGAGATTTCCCCAAAGAACAATCTTAAAGCAAGCCTTGAAAGTGCTTAACAAACAAACAGTTTCTAAAGTCTCTTTTACACACAAAAAAATATGCAATCAAGTATACAAAAACGGTACCCAGCAATGGCAATTGTACATACAAAAGTCACATAAATGTGTTTAACACCATTGAAACCAATATACTAAGTTATATACAATGCATTTATGATTAAATACTAATGAATCAAATAATTAAGTAACATAGCACTGCAGAATTATGATCATCAATAACCAGAAAATTTACAACAGTGTAACATGTCAATATGGGTAAAAAACTACTCAATACAATGGAAACGTTTGTGAGAAATCTAGACCAGAAGGACAAGAGGCTACATATGCCCAGCTCCTTTTTGCATCCCCTTCCCCCCCTCCCCACTTACCCTCTTGACTGTCGTTACACAAATGTTGAAAATCTCGCAAACGTCTTTAGTCTCCAGTAATAAATTAAACTTGCTGCAAGATCTTTAGTAAAGACAGGACCTAGGTATTAGTCCCCTCACACCCACAAAACTAGTACAAGAACATAAGTGGAAATTTACAAAGTATAATTAATTATCAATATTATAATGAAAACAACATCTTTGTACAGATAATCACAACAGACAACATAAATAAGAGCCGCGCTCTGGGAAAACTGGGCTTAATGCATGTGCTTAACCCTTTGCATGCTGGGAAATTTGTCGTCTGCTAAAATGTTGTCTGCTAAATTTCTAAAATTAGCATTTTCTTCGATTTTTTTTCAAAGAATACTATCAGAATAGCAAACAGTTTGGATCCTGATGAGACATCACGTTCTGTGGCGTCTCATCTGGATCCAAACTGTTTGCAAAGGCCTTCAAAATCCGGTTCCAGCGCTCAAAGGGTTAATGCATGTGCTTAAAGTGTCATCCCAGATTTTCATGTGCGACACTTTCCGCTTGAATGGATTTTTTATTATTAAAGGTAGCCTCTTCTAAATGTAAAACAAGTCGATGTGGACTGCACAGGCTAATTAAGGACATTTTACCCACATGCATTAAGCCCCGTTTTCCAAGAACGTGGCTCATATAAATAATCATCCACCCTCATATTTACATCTTTGTCCAACATGTCTTGTTGAAATAAATTTACATAAGAATATATACAGCACAGATATATACAAAATATTTGACAGCCTTTGTATAAGAAAACAAAACAGTTAACTCAGAACAATACCTATATACGGCCAAAAACCATGGGACCAACAAGAAAACATGAAGACACATTCAAAAGTTAATTCAGTAAATGAATTAATATTTTCAACTGGTGATTTTTTAAATTAAAATAGATGTTTTGTGAATTCCAGTTTCACTGCAAATAAATATGTTAACACCCAACATTTAAGAGACAACAATATATATGTTAACACCCAACATTTAAGAGACAACAATCATATAAGTAATTTACATTTATACCAAGAGTAACTTTCATATTTACAAATAACAGACTCGAAATGCCTTAAGGTCACAACAGTTAGCATGTATTAATCAGTGAAATACCACTGATTTTCAGGTATATACATATTCTATTAATTTGTTTTAACTTCAAACAAAATGCTGAAAATTTGACTGAGGGCTACATACAATTTTAACATCATTAAAATTAATAGCAAGCATTCATTTAATAAGCTAGTGAAAACTTGAGTTAGTCATGTACAACATGAATGGTGTCTTGAAATCAAACAACTATATGTGTCGCGTTCTGAGAAAACTGGGCATAATGCATGTGCGTAAAGTGTCGTCCCAGATTAGCCTGTGCAGTCCGCACAGGCTAATCATGGACGACCCTTTCCGCCTAAATTGGATTTTTGCTAAGAAGAGACTTCATTTGAACGAAAAATGTCATAAAAGCGGAAATTGTCGTCCCTGATTAGCCTGTACGGACTGCACAGGCTAATCTGGGATGACAATTCACCCACAAGCATTATGCCTAGTTTTCTCAGAACACGACACAAATACTCTTCCAATATAATGTTTATAACATGCAATTGAAACAGAATAATCAATCCCTATGTTGAGCATCATTTAGTTTCTGGAGCAGTATACACACTCCAGTAACTGTAAATATATTTATGTGAAATATTGTACAAGTTTTGAAAACGTGTGCACACGAAGTCATGTAAAACAATATGGTTACAGGAAAAGACAGCGTTTATGTAATCAAATACATTTAATTTATAATTGCAATAGTGAACAACCGGTGATCCTATTTTTAAAGCAATACAAACAAAATAATACAGGTATAATGAGTGTAATATTATTCTTATATAAGTGTATACAGGATGAACTGTGAAAATGAAGCTATGACAAGAATATGAGCAGCGTTCAGTGAAAACTGGGCTTAATGCATGTGTTTAGAGTGTCGTCACAGATTTTCCTATGCAGTCTGCACAGGAACGACACTTTTCATGGCTTTTTTCCCATCTTTGTGAAGCGGCTTCAGCCCACTCATTTTGTGGAAAAATGAGTCGCAAACTTTTCAAAATTGTGAAAAATATGAGTTGCAAACTTTTCAAAATTGTCAAAAATCAGTCGTGACCTGTTCAAAATTGTGAAAAAATTTACGCAAACTTTTTTAAATTTTGAAAATTTGAGTCGCAAACTTCTCAATTTTTTTAAAAACGGCCATTCTCGTAGAAGGAAAAAAGACCTGCTTTCTGCTTGTATTTTATTGTTAAAGGGAAGTATCTTCTTAGTAAAAACCCAATTTTGGCAAAAAGTGTTGTCCCTAATTAGCCTGTGCAGATTGCACAAGCTAATCTGGTACGACACTTTACGCACATGCATTAAAACCATTCTTCTCAGAGAGAGGCTAATGTATTATTATTTGAAATAAAATAAGTCATGAAGAATCATGGACTAGAACAACAACTAAATGTGTTTATGATTAATGACATCCATATGACAAGTAGCTGAGCATTTGGTGAGCTAAACCAAATGCTTTTCAGGGCCAAAACACCCTTTTTGGGGAAGGGGCCTCAGCCTTTTTTTAGGGGAAAAATAGCGCGATTTTTTTCTTATTTGGGGAAAATAAGAAATTTGTATTTCATTTGGAAAATGGAGTTTATACATGAAAAAAATTATATTGGGTGGCCACAAAGTTAGGAAGGTACAGATTCTCTACCGATACAAACTTGCACTGACTGTGGATTTAGATCCCCAAGTGGACCCGTCCCAATTTCCGATTTTTTTTTTTTTTTTTTTTTTTTTTACCCCTCAAATTGGAGTTTTTGAGTTCCATTTGGGGAAAAAAAGTGGTTATTTCGGTTGGGGAAGCAGCCGATATTCGGCTACATGAAAGAAGGGTTTTTTGGCCCTG
>VMBQ01001543.1:57832-68162 GCA_007657795.1 Dreissena rostriformis
AGCTTTGATACTTAAGGAATAAAATGGACCTAAACACAAAACTTAACCAAATTTTCAATTTTTTAAGTATAAAAAGGGCACATAATTGTGTCAAAATGCACACCAGAGTTATCAAACTTTGCCTGCCCAGTCCCCTCATGATAGTAAGTAAGTGTTCCAAGTATGAAAGCAATATCTATGATACTTTAGGGGTAAAGTGGACCAAAACACAAAACTTAACCAAATTTTCAAGTATAAAGGGCCCATAATTCCGTCAAAATGCCAGTCAGAGTTACATAACTTTGCCTGCACAGTCCCCTTACGATAGTTAGTAAGTGTTGCAAGTATGAAAGCAATGGCTTTGATACTTTAGGAAAAAAGTGGACCTAAACACAAAACTTAACCAAAATTTCAATTTTCTAAGTATAAAAAGGGCACATAATTCTGTCAAAATGCCAGTCAGAGTTACATAACTTTGCCTGCACAGTCCCCTTACGATAGTTAGTAAGTGTTGCAAGTATGAAAGCAATGGCTTTGATACTTTAGGAAAAAAGTGGACCTAAACACAAAACTTAACCAAATTTTCAATTTTCTAAGTATAAAAAGGGCACATAATTCCGTCAAAATGCCAGTCAGAGTTACCTTACTTTTCCTGCACAGTCCCCTTACGATAGTTAGTAAGTGTTGCAAGTATGAAAGCAATAGCTTTGATACTTTAGGAAAAAAGTGGACCTAAACACAAAACTTAACCAAAATTTTCAATTTTCTAAGTATAAAAAGGGCACATAATTCTGTCAAAATGCAAGCCAGAATTATCTAACTTTGCCTGCCCAGTCCCCTCATGATAGTAAGTAAGTGTACCAAGTTTGAATGCAATAGCATTGATACTTTATGAGAAAAGTGTACCTAAACGCAAAACTTAACCGGACGCCGACGCCGACGCCAAGGTCATGACAATAGCTCATAATTTTTTTTCAAAAAATAGATGAGCTAAAAATCAGTCGAAAATGAAAGTAAATTTATGTGGAACACCAATGTGTATGTATAAGCATTCAATTCGTTTGATATACAGCATCTGTGTTTTGACAGGATTTTAAACCTCATGTGGTAAACCGGTAATACACAGTTTCTTTGAACTTGATTGGGTCCCAGTTGGCTTTTATTTCAGTACAACACATCAATCGATAGCAATTGCTAATTATTAGCGACCCTTATAATAAAAACACCATGCTGTGAATGCCTAATAAAATCTAGAATTTGCTGATAAGGTGTCAAAAACAACACTGGTTCACTCGAGTAGTAGAAGTGGGTTGTTTATAGGGTGCAATAAAGGGATAAGCGATGGTCAGTTATGATGTAAGAATTATATTGTGAACTTATTGAACGTATGTCGTTTTTTTATGAATGTCGGGACAACTTGTCTCATATCGGGACGCCGGGACAATCTCCCGCTGGGATAGGGACGTCTGGCATGTTTAATTGCTTTATCCATATATCAATGATTATCTAATAAGAATTTAGCTACTAAAATATTAACCAATTAAATCGTAGTGGTTCTTAATTCCAGAAAAAAATATAGCGAAAACAAAAAGCATAAATATTATCGATGGGAAGTAATTAAAATCAATTAGAAGTATTGAAATAAAATAAGAATTACAGTAATATGTTTTCCGGAAATATCATATATCTTATGAAAATAAACAGTATCTCTTTAAAAAGAAGAAAATAATAATCAATTATGTTTTTTCAAAACAACAACAATAAGTTGTTCAAAGCTGTACATAAGATACGATTTATAGTGGTATCTGTGGCAATCAGGAATGGTACGTTGCTCTGGACAGTCATAAGTGCGGACATTTTAATAAAAGGTTTAGAAATTGAATATTTGAATATATTCGAATAATGATAAACAAATATTTGAATTTCATTTTCTTTTCATGGTCGTTATACAAACTAAAGAGTAATGTAACTTGCATATTGCAGAATGCACGCGCTGGCAGCATAAGGCATGCTGCTCATTGTTTAATGAAGCAGCTTGTTTGTCTACTGACTAATACGTAACCCAATGTGCCCACTCCCTAGGTGTGTACCTCTGGGTGTGACTCCCTGCATGATCTGTTGCAGCAGTACCGGGCTGGTTCCCGCTCCACTCACCTGGCTGCCCAGGATGGGACCAGACGGCAGATGAAGACGACCTGAACACACAGAAACGAGACCTGAACACACAGAAACAAGACCTGCCTTACAATCACAAAGCATGGACAATGTCTCTTGCTACTTGGAAAGAAAGGCAAGACATTTAGATATTTTTTAGAAGCATAGATTTGCTGTTAATGGTGTTTGTTGCGATCTGACCCAAGTATGTGTAGTATGAATCCCATACAAGAGTATTTCATCTATATGTCCAGAAAGAAACTAAGGGTAATGCAAGAGTTACACTGTTACCCAGTAAACAAAAATCAATTCATTATTATTTTGTAAGCAACGATTAAAGAGGTGTCCGGATGTTAACAGTTTTATTTACCCTTTTTTTTTCAAGGCTAACTGTCTGAAAAGTACTTAAAATGTATCACAATTTATTTTTTTGTTTACTGCCCCAAAGAGAATAGATTAATAAAAAGGGCTTGTTGTTCCACTTGTCAACCATGCACAGTACCAAACATAACTAGACATCATCTAGATACAACTTCTGACCAAGTTTGGTGAAGATTGGATGAAAACTACTTGAATTAGAGAGCGGACAACATGCTGATCGTTTAAAACGCACTAAGTGACCCCATGACCTAGTTTTTGACCCGGCTGACCCATATTTAAACTTGACCTAGACATCATCTAGATACAATTTCTGAGCAAGTTTGGTGAAGATCAGATGAAAAAACTTGAGTTAGAGAGCGGACAACCAATACAGACCGACAGACAAGCTCACTCCTATATACCCCCCTAAACTTCATTTGTGGGGGTATAATACAATTTTATGATCCTGAAGGTTTAATGAAACATGACTACAGTTATAATCACACACACAAGTATAAGAAATTGTGTTCCCTTATGTTCAGTTCATGACATTGTCATAAAGAAACAACAACATTCAAGAACAAGAGAACCAAAGATGTCAATACTAAAATCTTCAAGTTCAAACACCAGTTTTGATATTCACCTTGTAGAGGGATTCCGTAGGCCCCTGGTGATGGAAGTCCAGGTCGGGAAGGGACAGAGTAGGGGCTGGATGAGATCTGCTGTCGCTGCAGGAACTTGGCCACCTCCTCTGGGCTCATTCCCTGGGCCCGGGCCACTGACTGCTGCATCGAGGGCGTCATGGAAACAGCCTGTGTCAGCGGCACCTGGCCTGAAACTGAGACATGGCTCTATATATATCTATATCTAGTCATGCAAAAATGAGTCTTATGCCATATGCGGCCAGTGTAGCTCCAGACCAGCCTGCCCATCAGCTTTCCTATCTGCTTATGAAACCACAAAACCTTGCGTGACTTCATAGCGAACAGCGAATGCAGACTGTGCTGGCTGAATATGGCATACAAACCATAATCGCATGACATGGCTTATATAAATAGAGCTTTGTAACTAGCGTGACTATAACCTCTCGCGACGCTTTGTCACATTTGTTCAAGGACAAATAACTCTGTGTGGATCACTGGGAATAAGTGCATCACACTTTCCACTTTATGCAAATGACATATCTGAAGTTTCAAATTCAAGGCTTAACAATTGTGACAGGAATTCTTTCAACAAACTTATTACATTTTATGCTGACTGTGCTTTGTCATGTTAAATTGCAAATGAAGCTGTATCAAAAGAGAGGTTTATATCAGTTATTTGGGCCATAATTCTACAATTTTTTTGAGAGCAGTGAGTTGATAATAATTCTTTGCCAATATGTTATGTCCTTAAGCATTTTCATGTAGCATTGAGAAGTGCGATGAAAATTGTGGGAACAAAAGTAGCCTTCCAAGCAAGAACTGACCTACATTAGCAAACCAATATACCTCAACATCTCTGATGAGGGCATATTTATAATCTCACAAAGGGTTCTTCTAAAGTTATTTTGGACTAAATGCTTCGCTTTTATGGCAATATATAAGCCAAGAACAAAAATTGGAAACATTTAAGTTACATAATGTGTCATTAATCAATACTACAATGCAAGACAAAAAACAATACATACAAACCGCTTGAGAAAAAAATCATAGCACTATTAGTACCTATAACTTTTTCTTTCCTGATCTTGTTTTTATATATAGTGTTCTATGGTTTGTGTTAGTACCTTATGTTTGTGATCTTAAATGATACGTACCTTTAACAATTGGTCTTCCCATGCCTGGAAGCCCTGATGTTACCACGGCAACCCCAACACTCTGCATATTTGGGCTGTGCTGTCCTAGCAGGGCACGAAGGTGCTGGGACTTGGCAGCATCAATCTGTGAGGCACACACAACGGTGTATACATTTGAGCCACGCTCTGAGAAAAGGGCGTTTACTGCATGTGCGTAAAGTGTTGTCCCAGATTAGCCTATGAGGCTTATCAGGGATAACACTTTCTGCCTTATCTGGATTTTTGCTAAGAAGAAACAAAAATATCATAAAAGAGGAAAGTGTCATCCCTGATAAGCCTGTGCGGACTTCACAGGCTTATCTGGGACGACACTTTACGCACATGCACTTCAATCCATGTCTGTATTGTATTAACTGTATTATATTAACATAAAATGAATGAAATATGTTTAAACAAAAGTAATATGTTGAAAAGAGCTAAAAACTGCATCCTAATTTTTTACGTAATAAAATAGAAATACTATTTCCAGTACAACTACAGATTTCAACAGTTGTGATGCATACCCCCCGGATCCAGCATGTCATACTATGTAGCATGTAGTAATAATCATATTCATGAAATTCCAATCTTAAAAAGATATAAAACATTAGTAATTTTTAATAAAGGATAATACAAAGTGAACAAATTCATTTCCAGAGGAATAATGTATGAAGTTTAAACACAGTACATTGAACAGTGTAGCAGTACTAGGTCACACAAGTTGAAGTCTTCTGCCAGACTGACGCCCAAGGTGAACCCTGTGTTACATTATCTAATTAACTGCGGTGGTTATAATTAAAAGACTTCTCTGATTTGAAAAAAAAACACAAGATGTGTTTGTGAAACACTATGTCCCCTTTTGAGCGATTTTGACCCATATATTTGACCTTTGACCTTGATGGATGACCTTGACCTTTCACCACTCAAAATGTGCAGCTCCATAAGATAAACAACCCTGCCAAATATCAAGTTGCTATGTTCAACATTGCAAAAGTTATTGCAAATGTTACAGTTTGTGCAAACAAACCAACCAACAAACAAACCAACAAACAGACAGGGCAAAAACAATATGTCCTCAAGTATAGACTGAGGGACATACAAATAAGCAAATGGGTAAGTGTCATTGAAAATGAGAAAATAAAGATTATTGCTAACTTTAGTAAGCAAAAACATTGTCATGAAGGTTAAAAATAAAGATCAACAGTAACAAGTGAACTTTAGATGAATACATAAACAGACATTAAGCATGCATATGGTTTGAGTGAATTAATAAAAGAATGCAGAATGAACACTCAAAAAAGGGCCCTCTAGGCCCTTCGCCTCTCACCTGAGTTTATGATACAAAGAATTTGCAAATAATATTGATAGGGAAGGAACTAGTGGACAAATATTGATTGGGAAGGAACTAGTGGACAAATATTGATAGGGAAGGAACTAGTGGACAAATGTTCTCACCTACTTTCAAGAAGACTAGGAAATAATTTGACTTCTCCAGCAAAAGTTACTTTTCTTTTGACCTACTTACCTAGTTTTGATCCCACATGACACAGTAAGAAATTATACCAAGATGTCAATAAGACTAATATTCTCCCCAGAATTTGGCAATTAAATGTGACACATAGAGTGTTCACAATTGTTTTCTTCAGCTTGACCATGTGTCCTAGTTATGGACCCCACAAAACAGTTTCCTAAATAGCCCAGGTATGATTGGGAGAAATGTTCTCACAATGTTTCAATGAAGATTTAGCATAAGATGTGACTTCTTGATTGTTTTCTTAATCATGAACTAGTGACCTAGTTTTTGACCAAACAGAACAGTATTTCCAAATCTGTCGTGATATCACTGGGAAAAATAATGTTCCTCTAGAGTGTTCACCAGCTCCATGCTGACAATACACAACAGACAAAAGGCAATAACAAAAGCTGACAATGAGCATGTAATGCTCAAATGAGCTAACATCTAAAAGCTTACACAATTACCCCCTCACTACCATAGGTCTTCAAATGTTCTGGCCATATACATGTTGCTGGGTATTTTCCTACTTGTGGACTTTTAAGACATTTGTTCCAGTCATTTTTAAGGAAATTTTGGTCACAAAAAAAAAAGAGTTTTTCCTAATATAAAGTCCCACATTTCTTAGTGGATTGGTTTGACAATAGAAACTTTAAAACGTCCACACATGAAATCAGTAACTGAATTAATCACACATATATACATATGATAGGAACATTTTCTGGTTATGCAAGGTAAAATACAAATTATAGGATGATTTTAAAGTGATTAATGCTATTTTAAATACCAACTATATGATGATTTTCTTTTGATTAATGCAGTGTTATGTTCAAATCACAGTAGTTTTTTAAGTGATTAATATACACATCATTTGATGATTTTCATGTATTTTAAAGGATTAAAACTACAATACAAATTATAGGAGGATTTTTATGTGATAATTGCAAAGTAAGATATATATTAATAGAACAATTTTCTGGTTATAAATGTAATGATAAATACAAATTATAGGAATATTTTCATGCAACTATTGCCAAGAAAAATACTAATAGGAAGATGTTCTGGTGATTAATGTAATGTAAAATAACAACACAATACTCATGAACATGAGCTGATCTGTTGGTTGATGATTGTTAATGCACACGATGATGATGATGAGTGCTTCAGAGCCAGTACACATTTACACCACGAGAGAGAGAGCACGCAGAGGCCAGGCTCATACCTGATCCTGGGTGCTGGCCAGTGTCAGGGACTGATGACCGCAGCCGTGGGGCAGTGGAAGCGTGGACAGGCCCGCCGTACCGGGGCTGAGGAGTGGCGGGGGGAGGTGGGTGGAGACCATGGGGAGTGGAGGGGGCATGTGCGTCAAATGGTTAGAGTTAAATGGTGGTAAAATGCCCGGTATCACCGCAGTAGCGCCAGGCGAGAACACGGAGACCAAACTAGTCAGGACCTGGTTATGGTTGGGAAGAGGAGGCGGTGGAACTGTGTGGATCATGGTCGGGGGAGGAATGCTGGTGTGGGGCGCTGCGCTGCAGGCCCGGGGGGAGACAGGGCGGGGCTTGCCACCAGGCTGATCCTGGCAGGGCTCCCTGTCAGCTACCTGGGACTCCTCCTTCCCTTCTGAAAAACAAATAGCATGCAGAATGTTATCACAATGGTTGCTGAAGTGCATCAACTTGCAATATGACCAAGTGGTTCATCTTATTTGGCAGTTCTTGAGATTTAGTAATGTAAATGTGACCACTAAAAGCAATTTAGTAATTGGAAAAAGAAAAGTGACTTAACGATCAAATACTTATACAGCCTTGGCAGTTAAAAAAAACAACAAGCAAATTCGTTGAATTGGTATCCCCCGCCAATTTTGAGCTTTGTCACAGAAAAAAGCATTTTTTCAAGATACAAAGGGCCCTAACTCCGTTATAAATAGATGGTGAACAATGCCATTTGGCGTGAATCATCCTCTTATCCATATATATACTCATACCATGTTTCAATGAAATCCGCCAAGGCACTTCCAAGATATGGATCAGGACACAAAAGTGCCGGACAGACAGAAGGACGGACAATGCCAAAACAATATCCCTCCGCCTTTGGCGGGGGATAATATGAACAACTTTTTAAGTTATCGCAGGATCCACCATTTTCAGCAATATTTCTAGTCTATTTGTTGCCATAGCAACCAGAATGCTCGACGTAGGAACAAAATGAAATGACGTGCATAATGTCTATATGGCCATCTGTCCATGTGTCCAGTTTTATGAAAAAATATGAAGAACTTTTAAAGTTATCGCAGGATCCAGAAAAGTGTGACAGACTGTCAGACTGACTGACAGACGAGGGCAAACCATAAGTCCCCTCCAGTGAAACCGGTAGGGGACAATAATTTATACAAAGAAATCAGGTCAGAATATAGCTTGAAATTATTTTGTAACCATAAAAAAGCAGCAGAATAGAAGTAACATAGGTGTAGTTTAAGTCTAAGTTAGAGTCCAGCAGTATGTAAACATACCTAGGAGTTCGGTGTCGATGCTGTCTCTGCGTAGTTTCTCTTTCTCATGGGCCTTCTCTGAGTGCATCTTACGAATCACTGAGGTCGGTGTGAAAGCCACATTCACCGGAGCCTGGGGGATGGAAACAGATCATTAAAAGGAATGTAGAGATCGGTGAAAACGGGGTTTAATGCTTGTGCGTAAAGTGTCGTCCCAGATTAGCCTGTGCAGTCCGCATAGTCAGGGACAACACTTTCCGCCTTTACTGGATTTTTGCTAAGAAGAGCCTTTCTTAAGAGGAAAAATATATAATAAAACCAGAAAACTTTACGCACTTGCATTAATACCTGTTTTAAAAGAGTGAGGCTCGAATGTGGAGATCATAAATATAATTGGGACATCTAAGCACTGGATTAGAGACAATAATGTGCTCAAAGAATTTTCTACAATAAGTCATGGTTTTGCTGTGCATGTGTTTCAAAAGTTCAATGATTTGGTTACAGTACTTTCAATGGACTACATATTCATCAATTTAACATTTGTAAAGTAATGAAACTTTTTTGTTAATATTTTCATGAATATGTTACGGTCAAACTACTGGCTCTGATCTGTAAAACAGCATCTCTATTTCCATGGTGTTTTTTAAACCTCCTCAAACATTCAATGGTCTGACATAAGTCTGTTTCAGTGTCAAGTGCATTTATGAGCAATCCTTTTCATATTCATTTCATGAAGTCTTTGGTATTCATATGGAAGTGAAATTGTTTTGCTGTTCAAATGGCAACTGCAATGAAAACATTTTAATTATTCTGCAAACAAGAAATATTTGTGGGAAAATCTTTTTAATTAATGCTTTCGGTTGGTTTATAGAGAAATATTGGTGAATTAAAACTGATAGTTAACTGTTTCAAACAGTGAAAATTATCGATAATTTTCACTGTTTTACTCTGATTTTTTTTTAAAGAAATGACATCATTATATCAGAGAAATTATCCAGTTAAACTCTTTTGCAATGTGAATAAACGGTGAAAAAAGCTCAAAATGAAAAGAAAATTTGTTGGATTTGGTGGAATATCAAAATTTGAATTCACTCGTTATCATAGAAAAAATATATTTTCACTTGTGATGATCACTCGTGAATTAAAATTGATATTCCACCGAATTCAACAAATATCATCTATATTTTAATTTATATTCATCAAGGAAATTCACTGCACAGTACAAAGTTTTGCAAGGGAAGAAATGATCAACTACCCACGAACATGTTAAATTAAAATTGATTTTCATGTTTTATCAACTTGAAATACATATTGGGCACTAAAACGGATCAAGCATCACAGCTCTGGATCTCAGACTTTGTTGAAAAAGCCCGTTCACTGACCTTAGCTGGTGTGGATGTGCTCATGGCAGGAGGCAGGGTAGCAGTGGGGGTGGAAACAGAGAAAACACTGCCTGGGGGCGGGCCACCCTGGGGGTTGGGAGACTTCACTCTGAAAATATCCAAACTAACAAAACTATACAAAAACACTATACAAGCAAGAAATGAGTCAGAGAGAATGATGTCCCCACTACGTAAGTTTGGACACAGACAAGTCGCTTCCAAATCTACAGTGGACAGCAATAATTCAGCAAAAATTGGTCACAGTTAAAATTAATTCCTCAATGATCCTCTACAAATTACGGTCAATCAACTATGGCAGTTTCAGCAAAATCCACAACGCAGTATGGAATGTGTTGAAAACACACAATATTTGACAATATATTCCATTATGGAAAAATAGACAAAAGGCCATAATTCTGTCAAAACACATTTCAGCTCAAATTCCTTTCAATAATCCATGTGAACATTACCTTAATTTAACTGTGAAAGTTTAAGTAAATCCATCCAATAGTTGAAGATGAGTTGAAAACAAAACTCTTGTTTGTTTGTTGTTTTTTTTTTGGGGGGGGGGTCAATTTAAAATACCACCCCGTATTCTGAAGATTGTTAATAACAATTAATATTGAGTTGCATTT